>JAQQPU010019267.1:0-16638 GCA_029168905.1 Artemia sp. Kazakhstan ARC1039
CTTTTGAGGATTTTTAGAGGAAAGACTTGATGATAAAGGTTCTCCTGTTGGATAATATAAGAACTAGGATCATTATACATATTTTAAAGTAAGAATAGTTTTCTTAACATGTCTCCTTATCAGGTGTCACAAGGCTAAACAAATACCCATTTCTTTAAACAAAGAATTAGGGAAATATTCACTGAATTCTTAATATGCAAATCTAATTAAAACTGATCTAACAAAATGTCTTACTAAACAAACTGACTCAATATACCATCTCTCACATACCAACATAAGCAAGGGGATATGTTGATTCTACATTTTCACTTGCATCCTAGCTAACTTATATAGTCAACTGCAAATTTACTCATTTTTTTATTTTCTAAGTTTGCATTATTTTCTCATCAACAGTTGGTTCTTAATGTCAAATACACAGTGTTAAAACACCTACTGAGTAAGAGCCTCCTAATTTTTTTAGATAACAAATAAAGTAAAAGAACTAAAAAAAATTTCAAATAACCCTCTAGAATTTACTCCTGCAGGCCAATTGTTTTTGTAGCCCAGGCCTACTACATTAAAGTTGACTACTACATAGAGCTGAATTAATTTCCTCACCTCTTCAGTGACATCCTATATGTCAAAATAGTCCTCTCATTAGGTTACTAAATACAGTTGTTGATGTGAAGCATTTCGACCCCAAAGTCTTCACAAAATAGATTAGCCAAAGGCAAAATTCAAACAGAGCCATGTAAAATAAGTTTGATTTTTTTGCCAGAAAAATTGGCCGCACACATCTGACAACTGTACGTCCCGCGTTAAGTAAGCTCAGTTGTTACAAATCTTGCAAGCTCTGTTGAACAAGGGGCGAGATGTTGGCTTTTCTAAAGCGCAGAAGAAACTCTACAACATTTCTTGCATGTTTGCAAGGCAAATCAACAAAATTTTTACCAATAGAAAAAGACATTTTCCTCTTAGGGGATCTACTTATATTGTGGTAGCGATGGTTGAGGAGGGCACAAAAACCAATATTGATAATAATAAAGCGACAAGCTAATAAAGTGAGTCATCGAAAGGATCAAGTTGGGCAATGAGGATTGAAGAAGTAAATCGACGCCAAGATGGAACCCAAAGAACAATACAGGGGATTGAACTTGAAAAAGAAAAAACATAGTTAAAACAGCAACTCGAGATTCAAACGGGAATAAGTGTGAAAAAAGTCGACCCTGGTCATTATTTAAAACGAAGAAATTTTTCTTCTCTTCGACCTTTTTTTCAGGAAGTTTTTTTAGCAGTGTTAAAAGTTACGTCAGAATTTTACCAGCACTCGATACCGCACTTCCTATAAGCTAGTGACAACTCAGTTGTGAGGAAAAATACTGCTGCCTTTTTATTTTTAGATAGCAAAACAAATAATGGACAAATAATCTGGTCTAGAACTAGTGCTAATTTTATTTATAAGATGGCTGAGATATTTAGCATTCTTGGCAGCGCATTGACGCTGTGTAAGTAAAGAGCCAAATGGGGTCAATACTCAATGTATTATTTATATATTTTTTTACCAAAGCACTTCATATGAAAAGAGCTGCTATAGAAACTCCAAGAGGACTCATTCGATAAGAAATAAAAACTCCTAGTTCCTTTTTAAAATAAAAAGTCATTGGAGAAAAACACCTCCCCACGCCACTTGTTTCCCCGAAGACATCCAATAAAAATTTTAAAAAGTCATTTTGTTCAGCCCAGTTGAAAGGTTCGATTTTCTTTAGGGGATGACAAGATCACCAGAGCCTTCGGTGCAAGGGCTGTAAGTTAAACAATCCACCCACTGTTTACATATACTGCTTGAAAAATGGAATATGTTTGATCCTTCATGTCCGAATACACTGAGGTTATTAAGGTGAAGGTTTCAGGGAAAGGTGAAGGCAGTGTTGAACTATATGAAAACACACCATGTGCATACAGGTTGTCAAAAGGGCGTATCTTAGGAACGGCTTAGGATGTTAAATTGAAAACTGCAGGGAATGAATGAGAGGGAGGTTCAACTAAAAAAAGCTATATAAGCAGGCTACTACTACCACTACTACTACTACTAATAGTGACTACTGCTACTCTTAACACTACTGCTACTACAACAACTATTCTTTCTACTGCGAAGGCTAAGGATTTTAAGATGAAAATATCAAGGAATGTTGAGGGTGAAGTTGAACTATATTAACAATCTCAATGGGCATACAGGTTGTCAAAAGAGTGTATCTTAGAAACAGCCTATAGTATTAATTTGAAACTCACATGATATGTTCAGGGAGATATTGAGGTAATCAAAAGTTACCATGTGTGTACTGCTACTACTAGAGTCCAGCTCATTTGGGTCACACAACAACCCAAAATCAATCCGATCTTTCATCCCTTATTTCTATCTACCTTCTGCTACTACTGCTGATTATCTACCTTCTGCTACTACTATTACTAATGCTACCGCCACTACTACTGCTACGGCTAACGGTAGTAAGGTGAAAATTACAGAGAGTGCGGAGGTAATGTTGGAAGCAAATCAAACCATATAATGAGCATGCAGATTTTCAAAAGGCCGTATCAGCAAAATCTAAGGAACAGCTTAAGTTATTACGTTGGAACTTTTAGGATATTATGAGGGGGTGTTCAATTGACCAGAAGAAAATATATGCATACTACTGCTGCTACTACCGATATCACCACCACTGTGACTGCTACTACTACTACTAACAGCCTGCTAATAATACTACTACTTCTACCACTACCAGGATGGTAGCTTCAGCATTTTTATTGGGGTGGGGGGGGGCTAAAGGGGGTCAACATCCAGGAAATCAAGGGGCTTGAGATATCCTTCAGGGGAAAGGGGTGTTGGAGCATTTGTGAAAAACACAAGCCTAATTGTGTTTTCAAGATGTCTGACCACTAGTTTTGGGAAATTCTTTTATAATGTATACTCAATACCCAATAAAAGGAAAAAAGCGAAAGTGGCATATGCCTGCCCTAAGTCTTCAATAGCCCGTTTTTCTTTAAGCGGTTGTGAAGGAAAGTTACTATTTAGCAAAGACGCTACTCGGTTAAACTCAAAACATTACACAATACATAATGATCAACAAACACCATTAAACAAACGTAAAATTTAGAACTGGTGCTCGGCTTTTACTAAAATTATCAGCAATTAGTTGCTGCAGACAACAGTAGTATAGTAAAGTGAAAACAAGCTTTCGGGAAGTCGAAGGTGAATGTCGTATAGTCTCAACTTTTTTCAACCAGATTTATCGTTTTTTTATAAATTAGACTCTAAAGCCGTCACAAAGTGCCATATGGTACCCTAAAAGCGTAATTAGGGTGACGTTTTCGAAATATAAAGGTTGACCCGGAGATATGAACATCACAAAGAGCTAATTATAGGTTCATTTATAAACTAATATTCAATATTTAATTTCTTTTTACAAATTCGACTTAACAAGGCAATCACGAAGTGCCATATGGTACCCAAAAAGTGCACTTTGGATTGTTTTTCCATTTTAAAAACTGAAAAAAAAAATATTGTCCCGTGAAAAATAACTTGCAAACAAATTTCCCTGGGAAAATACCCCTGCAGAAATTCTCCTCCGCGGAAAATCCCCGTCCCTGTAAATTCCCCATACTTAAAATGGTAACCGTATCTTTAATTTAAAAGTATTCGAAAAATAAAGTTAGGATTATTGAATTACCTGTTGGGCATTGTTTGGTGAAGAATATCCAGAAAATAAAAACAAATCTTGGCATTATTACGACAGAAACTCTACATTTATTAATACTTGCCAGGGATGCCAATCGGAAGGGAAAAATTAATATATAGAACTTGAAAATTACTTTTCACTTTGCATCTTTGTGGGGTTTTGTGTCCGACTCTATGTGTTTGTAGGTATTTTTGCATCTCTCTCTCTCTCTTTTTTCTATCTCTCTCTTTCTCTCTCTCTCTGTGTCTGTGAGCCTGAGCAGAGTGTGATTTTGTGCCTGATTCTGTGCGTTTTTAGGTATTTTTGCCCCTCTCTCTATGCCTGTGTGTCTGAGCGGATGTATGCTTGTCTCTATGCCTTTATTTGTGGGACTTTGTGTCTGAAACCGTGCGCTTGAAGGTATTTTTGCCTATCTCTCTCTGTGCATGTGTGTCTGATCGGATGTTTGCTTGTCTCTATGTCTTTATTTGTGTGATTTTGTGTCTGATTCTATGAGTTTCTAGGTATTTTTGCCCCTCTCTCTCTCTGTGACTTTGTGTTTGAGCGGATGTTTGCTTTTCTCTATGGCTGTCTGTGTGTGATTTTGTATCTGACACTGTGTGTTTTTAGGTATGTTTGCCCCTCTCTCTCTGTGTTTGTGCGTCTGAGTGATGTTTGTCTGTCTCTATGTCTCACATTGTGTGATTTTGTGTCTGACTCTGTGTGTTTGTAAGTATTTCGCCTCTCTCTCACTCTGTGCCTGTGTGTCTGAGCGGATGTTTGCTTGTCTCTATGTCTTTATTTGTGTGATTTTGTGTCTGACTCTGTGAGTTTCTAGGTATTTTTGCCCCTCTCTCTCTCTGTGACTTTGTGTCTGAGCGGATATTTGCTTTTCTCTATGGCTGTCTGTGTGTGATTTTGTATCTGACACTGTGTGTTTGTAGGTATGTTTGCCCCTCTCTCTCTGTGTTTGTGCGTCTGAGTGGATGTTTGTCTGTCTCTATGTCTCTCATTGTGTGATTTTGTGTCTGACTCTGTGTGTTTGTAAGTATTTTGCCTCTCTCTCACTCTGTGCGTGTGTGTCTGAGCGGATGTTTGCTTGTCTCCATGTCCGTCTTTGTGCGATTTTGTGTCTGACTCTGTGTGGTAGGTATTTTTCCTCTCTCCCTTTCTTTCTTTGTGTGTCTGAGTGGATATTTGCTTGTCTGTATGTCCGTTTTTGTGTGATTTTTTGTCTGACTCTGTGTGTCTATAAGTATTTTTTCCTCTATCTCTCTGTACCTGTGTGTCGGAGTGGATGTTTGCTCGTCTTTATGTCTGTCTTTTTGTGATTTTGCTTCTGGATCTATGTTTGTATGTATTTTTGCCTAAAATACTAAACAAAAACTTTAAACTAAAACTTTGAATAAAAACTCTAAACTAAAACTTTAACTAAACTAAATCTATACTAAAACACTAAACTAAAACTCTAAACTAAAACTCTAAACTAAAACTTTAAACTAAAAATCTAAACTAAAATTAAACTAAAACTCTAAACTAAAACTCTAAATCAAAACTCTAAACTAAAACTCTAAATTAAAACTCTAAACTAAAGCTAAACTAAAACTTTAAACTAAAACTCTAAACTAAAACTAAAATAAAACTCTAAACTAAGACTCTAAACTAATTTTCGACGCCTTTGAACATAATGCATTTAAAATTCCACTTTATATTCACTTAATGTAGGATTCTTATAAAAATATAAGCCGATTTTATCCAGCCCAAATAAATAATTTATTCATATAACTCTCAATAGATTCACCTTGTCAATCACTTTCATACAGATATTTGAAAATGAGATAATGCCCGGTACAGAAAAAGAAAAACTAGTTATTCTACTTTTAATGACTGGTGCAAAATACTTATTGCTCTTGTTTTCGGATACCTGTCTGTAAGTAGGTCAATGACCCAGACTAAGAACTAAAAATCCAAACTAAAACTCTAAACTAAAAATTTTAACTCAAACTCTAAACTAAAAATATAAACTAAAACTCTAAACTAAAATCCTCTAAACTAAAACTGTCTAGACTAAAACTCTAAACTAAAACTCTAAAACTAAAACTCTTAAATAAAACTCTAAACTAAAACTCTTAACATAACTCTAAATTAAATTTCTCTAGACTAAAAATCTAAACTAAAACTTTAAACTAAAACTCTAAACTAAAACTCTATACTAAAACTCTAAATTAAAACTCTAAACTAAAACTCTAAACTAAAATTGTAAACTATAACTTTAAACTAATGACAGGTCCAAAATACTTGTTAATCTTATATTCGGATACCTGTCTGTAAGTAGGTCAATGACCCAGACTAAGAACTAAAACTCCAAACTAAAACTCTAAAATAAAATCTAAACTAAAAATTCTAAACTTAAACACTCTAAACTAAAATTCTAAACTAAAACTGTCTAAACAAAAACTCTAAACTAAAACTCTAAAACTAATATTGTTAAATAAAACTCTAAACTAAAACTCTAAACTAAAACTCTATACTAAAACACTCTAAACTAGAACTTTAAACTAAAACTCTAAACTAAAACTCTAAACAAAAGCTCTAAACTAAAACTCTAAACTGAAAATATAAACTAAAAATATAAACTAAAAATAAAAACAAAAACTCTAAACTAAAACTCTAAACTAAAAATGTAAACTATAACTAAAGTAAAACTATAACTCTGAACTAAAACTCTAAACTGAGTAACTGCATTAACTAACTAACTATCTAAGTAACTAACTAACCACACTAAGTTTGTGTTCAGCATTCCAAAGCAAAAGCTTTCGCGTATTCTTGATCGAAGAAACAATTGAGAGACCTAAATATTTTAGTACAGTGGTGGGTGCCCCCTCACCATCAACTAGAAGCACACTATCGGGTGCAGAAATACCGTTAAGTTAAAAAAGAGGACTTGGGACTTGGCAGCATTCATACTTAGTCCTATTTGTAGATATCTGTCATACAGGTTATCAGAACTCCGCTGAAGACTAGCTATTGACCGGAACGGATTTAACAGATCGTGCGCTTAACAAAGCTCTGATGTATCCATACTTTTTTTAAATGCGACTAATATGTAGGCCAATCTGCACAGGAAGAGACGCGTTGTTGTAGAAAATCGGTGATGCGATGGCTCCTTGGTTTATTCTGACGAACACAGGCAGCTCGCTATCTAAATGTACATGTGCCAACTTAAACAAACTTTTAGATAACTACACATAAAATATAATTGAAAAACTACATCAAGACTAAAGACTAACACCACGGATATGCAACTCCTACATGGCCTGTGAGTGGATAAGGGAATAAAAAGCATTCAGAACATCCTATGCTTTGAGAATCAGAGTGGTCCCAGATGCTTCTGTTTCTCTGAGTATATTACAGAGACTTCTAAGGGTACGGAAGCAACCTAAGCCCGACTGGAACCCGAACTGGAATAATGGCATAATACACTTTTATTTTTAAGTGGTCAACAATCAGAGGCTCAAATATTTTTGCAAAACGCTTGACACTGGCCTATATGATGAATATGATGATTTTGATTTATTATTTTTCTGAATTTGGTTAACCACTCCAGTGTATAAGCTGTCCGGAACAACACCAACGTTAAAAACCATTTGAAAAAGTAATGCAAGGTGATTATAGAGGATTTCACTTGCAGCGATAAAATGCTTAGCACAAATACTGTCTCCGCCAGCTGAGAATTCTTCTTTCTAAGCTTCAACACAGTCTTCTTCATAGCAGACGGTGTTATCACAAGAGAATTTGGTTTTTGAATAGAATCAATCAACGAAGCAATCTCACTATCGAAAGAACATTTTACACTACTATTAGGTTTTACAAGCTGGCTTTTGAAATGTGCAATCCACTTGGAATCTGGGATGCTATCGGGGTCCTCATGGTTCTGCTTCCCAAAAAGAGGACAAGACTTACAAAGGTAATTAGGGTCATTTACAATTGTCTTGGTTGTGACCAACTTGACTACCAACTATAAAGGGACAACTTTCTTATTAACCCCCCGTATTTTGCACCAAATTGGAACTATTACTTTTTATCATAGTGCTTTGATGTTTAAAATTATGATTTTCGAAAAAATTTCGCTTTCCAGGGTAAGATGGGAACAATCGCGCCCTAAGCATCCGCATTGCACTAACAGTTCAATTTGGTTGATCTAAATCAAGAGAAACAGTTCAGAAATACATCGAAATTGGTTAGAAGTTGTTGAAAAAATGACAATTTTTTTAATTTTTAAGCAAGTTCACATCTTTCTTCAAACAAAAAAAAAAAAAAATAAAAGCAATATCTTAATTCTGACTTAGTCTACGGATAGATCTGAGACTAATTACTACTACTACTACTGCAACTACTATTAACAACTCATGGCAGCATCAAACCTCCTGAAGACAACACAGCTAAGCACGCTCCTCCTTAATCCCAGTCAATTCGAAGCCTCCCTTTTTACACCCACTCTGAAAGTTCCCATTTACCATAGATCTTTCTTTATGACACCCCCCCCCCTCCTCCAACGGCGAACGACCTGCTTTCCATTTAGCCCTAGACGGTTGGCCGAAAAGGACAATCTTCGGTAATCTGTCATCCTTCATCCGCCCAAGCCATCTCAACCTTTCTCTCGTTATGGCCCTAGAAAGCGGGATTGTACTGCACTTTTCATGCAGCCTACTGTTTGAAATACGGTTAGTCAGCCGGGTACCCAGAATAATCCGTAGGTAATTTCTCTGGAAAACATCTAGCAATCTTCATCTGCTTTTCGGAGCACCCATGCTTCAGAAACATATTTGGTCACTGTCATCACCGTAGCTTCCAATATTCTAATCCTGGTTTGCAGACTTATCTTCTTATTCTTTCAAACGTTTTCAACTGTGAAAAAACAAACTTAGCCTGTGCTTTTCTACTTTTGGCATCTTCACTGCTCCCACTGTCTTCTCTAATAATGCTACCAAGGTAAACGAAACTGTCCATTTGATTAATATTTTCGTTTCCCAATGTCACTTTTTCATCTTTACTTATTCCCATCCTTAGCCACTTAGTCTTCCTAATATTAATTTTTAAATCTATTCTAGCACCCTGAACTCGCAAAATTTCTAAGAGTCCATTCATTTTGCTCACACTTTCATCTTGGGTGCTTAATTTATCAGCATAATCTAAGTCCAGAAAAGTTTTTCCTTGCGATTTGATTCCGTGTTCTTCTATTGCCTTTGCAGTGTTCCTTAAGGCAAAGTCCATCAAAATTATACCATATAAAGGGGAATAGAACACAACTGCTTATCTTCTGATTTAATACGAAACCAGTTTCCAATCTCACTTCCAACATTTACCGTAGCAGTGTTATTCTTGTACATAGTACTAATGACTTAATGTTTTTGTCTGGTATACCATACAAGCATAAGACCGTTGTTTAAGCTCTTCCATCAACAGAACCAAAAGATTGCTTATAATCTAAAAAATTGAGGACCATAGGTGTTTGATGACTCAGGCATCTCAATTATGATTCTAAGGGTGAAAATTCGGTTTACACATCCTCCGCCCTTCCTAAAACCACACTGTTCTTCTCTTATCACTTTGTCAACAGCATATCTCAGTCTGAAAAGTATTATATTACCAAGAAATTGGCTATCTACAGAGACCGGACCAACGCTTCTATAATTACCACACTCACGCTTATTACCTTTCTTATACAGTGATTTAAGTTTTAAGTTTAGGGTTTTATTTAAATTGCTAGATACTTCTCCTTTTCCAAAGATTAAGTTCATAATCTTCAGAAACTTATTTCTAACCTCAGAGCGACCATATTTAAAAAACTCATTTTGCCACAGTATCAGAGCCCGGGACCCTATTATCTCTTATTCGATTTTGTACTATCGCTAACTGTTCCTCACAAAATAAATCTTCCTTCACATCCAAGGTATCAAAAACTTTTCATTTTTCTATAAATCTTTTCCTGTAACTCTGTCTCAGTTCAGCACATTCTCAAAATTTTCTGCCCATCTCTCTTTAACTCTTACCTTATCACGAATTTTGGCCCCGTTCCTATCTTTAGCTGGACAAATTGGGACTGACTAGTCCATCTCAATTTATTAACATGCCAATACGATATTTTGCATTTATGGAACCTAGCCCCATCTTCTACATCCTTGGGAATTTTATCAATGGTCTCCAATTCACACCCCCTTAGTTTGTATTTCAATACTTTCTCCACTTTCTTTACACTATTCTTGTTTTCACATGATCTATCATTCAGATATTTCTTGTACAAGCCCCTTCTCCTCTTTATTAAACATAAACATTTTTCGCTATCAAATGTTAAACTCTTCAGTTTAGTATTCAACTGTTGCCGGGAAGTTTCTCTCAAATTCTCATCCTCGAGTCTATCAGCATCATAACTTCCTGGGAGGTAGTTATCCTTCTGAAATACTTTAATTTGATACTCCCTGTACATATATATGTGAATTAAATCCTTGTATATTTCATTTTATGTCATTTGGACCTGAAATTTGTGGATGAGGGTGTGAGACCAGTTGCATTGAGGATTCAGTAAGGCAAGTCCTTACTGGTTGAGCCCATTTGAGCTTGCACGGATTTTATGCTAGATTTCACAGTCTTTGGTAGGAAGTGACGACAAATTTTCGGTCATTATTTTTGACATGGGTCTCTGATATTCTCCATCGAGAAATATCTCTTGAGGGGAAGAGATCTCACTTGGCTTATGAATATTTAATATTTTTTTTAGCATCTTCACCAGCACAATGACTAACCATAGTACCTTTCCGGCTAAGGAATATACTGTGGGAGGAAAATTTGAATGGAAGATTTCAGAAGAAGTTCTTTAAAAAAAAACACTCGGCGATTCTTATGACTTGTGATTTCGTTCATTGGCTGATTGATTCAGCGGATGGTCGGTAAAATCTTGCGATAAACATTGTTATACTCTTTGGCGTAAACTGGCAACATCCATGTTAATGATTCATAAATTTTTTGCTGATGTAAAAAATTAGATTCATATTTCAGAAGCACGTAATATCCTCATTAGTTTAAAATGGAGCTGCCTGATTTAGGAAAACATTGCTCTGTAGAATCCTGTAATCAATTAGGTAAGGTCAAGGTTAAATTTCAAGTAAATTAGTGCCCCTTTTATTCATCTAGCTAGGCCTAGCCTATTGTCTAACCCTGGATTGTGCACTGGCATGAAGCTATAATCTAGGCTAGTTTAACCATGGGCAAATTAGGGAAGAGGTGAGACTGGAGTAAATATTGAGCAGATCATATAATTGACCTACAAATAAAGTGAAGATAGGCTACATAGCCTAGGCCTAGGCTAGATGCTATTTTTTAAGCTCTCTGAATATAGTAATCAATTATTTTGGACCCTTGAAAATGATAATTTCTTTCTAGTTTTTTGTTAAGCTATAAAAAGGGTTAAAACATTGATTTCAAGCTTACAATTTCATTATAAAATCCATTTTGTTAAAGTTATATTATATAATCAGCAAGCATTTATTTGTCACAATTAAGTTGGATAAAAGAAATTCAAAACTGTTTCTCCATTTTTCATTCACCATGTTTCTTCTGTTGACTTTGATATTTTCCAACATAGCCTATAGGTGAAATGGTAGTTTTTGGGCAGCCTAACAGAATAAGAAGAAAACATGGCAGTATTATTCTGAATTTTTCTATTCAACATAATATTGACAAATTAGTGTATACAAATTTTACAAATTGGATTTTGAACCAACAATACTTTAAAGCCCAGTGCCCACTAGCGCCCAAATAACCCAAATTCATGAATACTTTAGCACCCAGAACCCACAGCTCCCAACTTGAAAAATAAATACTAGCATTACCTTTAGCACAGCAAATTTATAGTCTATTTCTTCTTTAAATAGCAATTTAAAAAAGTATCATATCTAAAGTTTGCAAATCACAGATGGTGCAGGCATACACAAAAGAATTGAGGTACCAAATGAGGTACTAGTCAAACAGATATGGTTTAATCCCCAAAAATAGTGTGTAACCCCTGAAAATCACCTCTGTACTGACTAATTGAGTTTTTTCTGTGAATTGTGGTGAGTGACAGCTCATTTTAAATGTTTCATTGGTCTGAAGATAGCACTCCATGTTTTGAGATGAATAGGAACCTTTTTCTCATTTTTTTGCCTTAAAGATAGAATTTTATGACCTGGGCACTAAAAAACTGGTTTTGTTAAATAAGAAAGTCACAAAGAGCTGTAGCAATGGGGCACATGTTCCATTTTATGACAAATCCCAGGGATATTGTTTTTTACTTAACAAAAACACTGTATAGGGCATAATAAGCCCAAGCAAGGCCAACGCCTGCATGCATGTAATACAAGCATTTTTAATTTATCAGAACCCAAAAATGAATGACATATTTGAAATATTTCTGAACACCCAGAAAGAACCCAAAGTTGATCTCTCCTGTAACTTGATATGTCTCTGTGAAATGTGTTTGCAGACAGAAGCCAAATTTTCCCTCTTGTAACTTGATATGATCTCTCTTTGTCAAGTTCCCTTTGCTGACACATTGGTTTGCTGACTTCAATCTTTGTGACTAGTAGAATTCTTTTATGTATGCCCACACCATCTGTGATTTACAAACTTAAGTTAGGATAATTTTTTAAATTGCTATTTAAAGAAGAAAGAAGAATTTGCTGTACCAAAGGTAAAATAACTTAATATTTGGTTTTATGAATTGATACTTGGGTGTGCTTGTATTTATCTTTCAAGTTGGGAGCTGTGGGGGCTAAAGTAAATGTTTTGGGTGCTTTGGGCACTGGGCACAAAAGTATTGTTGATGATTTTGGCTATAATGAAATGGTAAGTTTGAAACAAATGTTTTAACACATTTTTATGTATACCTTAATTGATTACTTTAATTCACACTTCAGAGCAAAATAAGGCCTATGCTAGATCTGTTCTGCTCTGCATCAATGATGTTATTTTGAATGTCACTGTGAAATGGGCCCAGTGATGTTGCATTAGTTGACAGCTGAGAGGGATGGACTTTCCTACTTATATTTCCATGGCTTGTTGTTCCATTCTTTGTCAAGTCTTGACTTGAAGGAGGCACTAGTGGGTGCAGTCATGGTTCTGTCTTGGAGGTTGTTCCAGTTGTTGGAAATACACTTTGTAAAAAATTTTTGGTGTATTCTGGTCTTTACTCTTTGCTTTGCTAGCTTCTGTGAGTGTCCTCTATTGTTGTGTTGACCTGTATGTTCTGTGAGGAGGGTGTTTTTTGATTGACTATTATATTTGTAGGTCAGTATCTTATCACATCTATGATGTCTGAATACCAGTTTTGGTAGTTTTAGGTGCTCCAGTCTCTTATCATACAGCATACTTTGCAGACCTGTGATGCATTTGGTGACATGTCTTTGAACTCCTTCAGTTATTCTGGTGTCATGCTTGTAGGAGAGATAGGTCAGGCATGTTCCAAAGTCCAAGAATGGCCTAACAATAGCCTTGTAAAGTCTCAGGAAGACAGTACAGGAGTGTCTGATGATAGTGCATTTCAGCAGGCCTAGACTCAAGTTAGTTTTTGAAACAACTTGTTGCCAATACCCATGGAACTTCAATTGCTCATCAACAAGTACTCCTAAGTCTCATTCTTCACAACTGGTTTGTAGCTGAATATCAGACTGTGACTTCTGGTTATGCATGGTATACTGGTGGTGAGAACTGTTATTGCCAAAACGGAGGACACTGCATTTATTAATGTTAAACTTGAAAAGCCATTCACTGGTCCACCTCTGGATTCTCTGGAGGTCTGATTGCAGGCTTTGTTGCATGGCTGATCCAAAAAGCTTGGAGTCATCAGCATAAAGCATTACCTTAAATCGCACTTGCTAGCGATAGGACGAATCCTGTGTCCGCCAGCTTCAGTGATGATAGTTAATCATCATTTGTGGCGTCCCAAATGGTGCACCACGGTTTGTTGAGCCACTCCCTATCCACTGATGACTTGAACGCATCCACGCTGGTAGAGGTTACTGTTTTTTCACTAAGGGAGTTCCACAAGCTGACAACTCTATTTGAGAAGAACTTGTTCCTTAGTCTGGTGTTGGCTCGTTTTCGGAATTGCTTTTGAGAATGACCACGAGTTCTGTTTGAATTGTCCGGTTGGAAAAGGCCAGGAATGGTATCCTCAGCATTTAGGAGCTTGTATGCTGTTATCACATCGCCTTGTTTGCGACGATATGTTAGAGATGGTATTCTAAGCTTACGGAGACGGGATGGATAAGGGACATCATAGAGGTCTCTAATACATTTCGTTGCACTCCTCTGGACTGATTCTAGAGCTGCTTGGTCTGTCTTATTGATTGGGCATGCGATACACATTCCAAACTCTAGCCTTGGTCGAACTAGACTCTTGTATAGCTTGGTCATAACAGTTGGAGATCTGCTAGTGAACGTTCTTTTGATTAAGCCAAGAGTCTGATTAGCCTTCGCAATAGTCGCTTGTGCATGAATATGAAATTTCAATTCGTCGTCTACCAGGACACCAAGATCTCTCTCCGCGTGGCTGCTGGAAATGGCATTTCGGGACCCGTCCCTACAATCCATATGGTACTGAGTGTGTGGGTTTTTCTTCCCAAGGTGGAGAGTCTTGCATTTTGATGCGTTGAAATTCAAGCCTCCAAATATTAGTCCAGTGAGTGAATGTATCAAGGTCCAGTTGGATCGACTTAATATTCTCCGCTGTGTCTGCACAACCGATAAGTTTCGAGTCATCAGCGTAGAGGCTTACTTTGTTATTTAGGATTTTTGGCACATCATTTATATATATATTAAATAAAGTCGGACCCAAAACCGTGCCCTGGGGGACACCACTTCCAACAGCGGCCACCTCGGAGAAAAACGTCCTTCCATCCTCGCCAAATACTTTAACCGTCTGTTTCCTATCTGTTAAGAACTGCATCACCCACTCAACCACACCACCACTCACCCCAATAGCTTGGAGCTTGATTCGAAGTCTTTTATGGCAGACTTTGTCAAACGCCTTTGCCAAATCGAGTAGTATGATATCGACTGGGAACCCCTGGTCTAGAAGATCGGTGATATAATTATAAGAATCAATCAAGTTTGTTTCAACCAACTGACCAGACCTAAAGCCATGCTGACATGATGAGAATAGTTTATTGGTTGTCAAATGTTTCAGGATTGCAGTGTTAACAATCGCTTCTAGTAGCTTCCCGACTGCAGAGGTGACACTGATTGGCCGGTAATTGCTTGCGTCCTCTTTGCTGCCACCCTTATGTATGGGGGTTATGTGGGCCATGCGCCAATCCTGCGAGATACACTTTTCATCAAGGGATTTCTGAAAAAGGTGAGTGAGCGGGCCTGATAGTTCAACATGCAATTCTTTAAGAAGCCTTGGGTGTACACCATCAGGTCCCACCGACTTATTTGGATTCAACTTTTTTAGGCGTGCCTCTACATCTACCCTATTGACTGTAATCGGGGGCATAGGAGTTATGATGGTATAGGTGGGGGGGTCTGGAAGAGGGGCATTATCAGGTGGAGTAAATACAGATGTAAACTGCCTATTTACGGCATTGGCAATTTCTATTGGGTCATCTATTATACGGTCATTATCTTTAAGTCGCGTAACAGAGTGTCTACCAGGTTTATGGGCTGAGGCATAATTCCAAAAGCGTTTTGGATTTAACTTGCTTGCTGCTGCTACAGCCTCCTCATGCTGTTCAAATAACTTTCTGGATAGATTTCTGACTTGATTTCGTGTCTTGGTATATTTTGTGTAGTGGTTCTTATTGTGTATATTCTGTTTATATAGTCTCCAATACCTTTTCTTTTTATTTCTTGCTCTCTTTAATTCTTTGGTCATAAATGGTAGCGTTTTGGGTTTACGAGCCCATCTTACTGCAGTATTTTTCTCTGAGACCTCTAGCAGTATTTTCTTCATCATATTCCATGATTTATCAACATCATTCTCAGTGATAAAGGACCAATCCTGCCCCGCCAACTCTTGCTTCATCAGACGGTAATCTCTATACACATGTTTGGTAAAAACTTATTTTTCTGGATACAGTCTAAGGGAGCATCGTATGGCAGCGTGATCGCTTGCACCGAAGGGCGGTAGTGGGGCCACGTTTAAGAGCGCTTCATGGTCGTTTACTATTACGAGGTCCAGCAATGATGGGGGGTGGCCATCCCGGGACCTAGTCGGAAAATTTACAGCTTGGCAAAGTGAATAGTTAGCTAGACACTCAAGAAATGGTACAACTGATTTCTGTCCAGAATAGCCACAGCCATCTATCCATTGGACGGAAGGTAGGTTAAAATCCCCGACTATGAGAAGGTTTCCTGTCAGCGCTACTTTTCTATCAATTGATTTTACTACTTCAAAAAGGGACCTCTCTAAATTAGGGGAACTCGGACTTCTGTAAATCGTACCAATCTGTATTGGCTCACCAGGTAGGTTTATTGATATCCACACTTGTTCTAGGTAAGGCTCATAATCAGATTCAATATTAATATTTCTTACCTGGAAAGTATCTCGGATGTATAGGACAATTCCCCTTCCTTCCTCCTTTAATAGGTTGCTGATTATTTTGTATCCCGGTATCTGTATCTGTTGTTCCGTCAGAGGGATAGCAGTCCTTTTTGGTTTCACTTCACAGAAGGCATAAATATCTGAAGCGCCTGATGTAATAACACACTTAATTTCTTGAAACTTTGAAGTTAGACAGTCAACATTGCTGAAAATAACACTAAAGGCACTAATCTTCCCACAGCTTCCACTATCAGAGGGAGTTGATGATCTTTCAGAACTCGGTGAATCAATGGTTTGTCCAGATCTAGCACTGTTAAAACAATCGTCCGACTCCCCGCTAGCAAAAGTATCACTTACATCTAATAA
>JAQQPU010019268.1:0-16638 GCA_029168905.1 Artemia sp. Kazakhstan ARC1039
CACACAAACAGAGAAAGACAGACACTTTAGACATTCAAACCAACAAACACAAATACTTTGACTTGCAAACATCAATCCAGACATGCAAACAAATAGAATCAGACACACAAACAGATAAAGAAAGACACTTTAGACATTCAAACCAACAAACATAATTTCTTGGTATTGCAAACACCAACCCAGACATGCAAACAAATATAATCAGACACACAAACAGAGAAAGACAGACAATTTAGACATTCAAACCAACAAAGACAGATACTTGGATTAGCAAACACCAATCCAGAAATGCAAACAAATAAAATCAGACACACAAACAGATAAAGACAGACACTTTAGACATTCAAACCAACAAAGACAAACTCTTTGACAAATCCAAAAAATTGGAGGGGAGGGGGGTGCCCTTCGAGTTTGGGGATAGGGGACCTTTGGGGGGTAGATGTCTTTGCTGGTTAGGATCGTTGGTGCTTATGATCCTTGATGGTTTGTACTCATATACACCTTACTACTTGATTTGCAATGATTTCTAAGGTTTGTTCTGAATTTCATTATTAAAATTCTTTTCTTGCTATCTACATCTCTCTTAGTATCAACTTTTAGTATAATATAACGTTAGACTCTATTTTAAACTGACAACACTGTTCAAACACCACTTATGTATTATACAGAACACATCGGAGAGGTAGAGCTAGGTCAACTCGCAATGTCATTCTATCATCATTAGACATTTTCATAGATTTATGTTGTCTCAAATTTAAAATAAATAAGGTATGAATTAACATGCTCTTTAGGGTTACCTTAACTGCTAATCACTTTAACCCTTTTTCTCCACCTTTATACGTTCCAATTCACAAATACTATCTAGCTCTGTTTTTTTTTCTCTATTATTCAATTAATATCGTTTTTATAGTCCAATTCGTGAATCCCTTATCCCTTTTTGCAAATGTTAATCAAACAATTCTAGACATGTTACATTCTTAATCAAACTACTCTAGAGTTAAGGCAATTGTCCCAAAAAAAATATATCGCTTTTTGCAAGGGGAATCCCCGCTCGCTACTCACTCTTTTTGAAAAGGTGTAGAGCTTCGTACATTCAACCGTACATTCAACCATACATTCACAACACATCCAATTCGCGAATCCCTTATCCCTTTTTGCAACTGTCAATCAAACAATTCTGATCGTACCATCCAATTTTTTGGCATGCAAATAGCATCTAGTTTAAAACGTGTTTAATCACTTTGCTTGGAAAGGTGCCAAGGAACATTCTCGCTTTTTACAATGTCCACGTGGAAGGAACATGCATATTCTTGTGCAATTCCTTGTGTAATTCCATGTGTAATCAATAGTATGGATACTACTTACTATATATTGGATATAAATTTACGCTTCTTAGCTTTCCTTGTCATTGAAATTTTCCTGTCTAGATTATGCTAAAACCGTGGTAGGAGTTTCTTCAAAATTAAAAAATATTTTCTTTTATTTTGAAGGTCAGTCTGGACCAAAAGATAAAAGGAAAGCCCCATCTTTATGAATTTTCTAACCCCTTCATGCAAAAAATGATACGCGATTTTGTAAGGAATACAATTTCTTCTGTCACGAAAGAAGAGAATACAGCCCAGGAATTAGTCAAGGCTCTAAAAGTAATTGTGGTGCTTACAAGTACCACAAATTATCAAAATCTGCGAGCCATTTCTTAATGGGTCGAAGGCAGGGGCGTAATTTGCTATGGGGTAGGAGAGGCAACTGCTCCCTCTAGACCCAATATTCCCCCCCCCCCGCCTCAGTTTGCCCGCCCAGCTGAAATTTAGTTTCCACAAAAAATCTTGTCACTAAGATAAGCCTACATAATTCAAGTATCAAGACAAACAGGCAGTTTTGTGTAGTGAATCTTTGCCTTTATGGTAATATATGAGTCATTTTTCATTCTTCACTGTCATTTTCATTTGATTTGGGAAAATTGGCTCCAACTTTGCCCCCCCCCCTCCACCCCAGGATGTTGACAAAATTACACCACTGATCGAGGGGCAAATAAAATTGATTGCATGACTTCTAAGTAAGACAGTATCTGTTTTTTTTCGGGGGGGGGGGGCAAGAAAAAATTATCGTTGAGTTTTATATCGTTGAGTTAAATATTTCCGTTTACGAGTCTGACAAAAATATCAGAGGGATTATACAACTTCAGGATACGGCCTTGCTTCTGAGAAAATATTTCATTTTTTAACAAGTAGGGCAAACCCAATGAAAAATCAAGTTTCAAATTTGGTTTTTAACGAAAGTTTCTTTTACCTGCTCAAGTATTTATTGGGTCAGCTAATTCCCTCCTCAGACGGTTCCCCCTCAGAAAAATCCTCCCCGCAAATAAAATTTTCCTCAATCAAAATAGCCTCATTTCTTAAAATTATCCGTTTATTTAAAATCACGTCTGACTCATTCTTTTTATTTTCCTCGGTCAAGGTACAAGGCATTTTGCATAGAAACATTTGCTCCAATTTATTCATTTGAAAACTTTAACTAATTCTTACTCCCTTCTTACTAGTCAAACCATACATTCTTGATGACAACTAGTCATCTGTAAGAGTTTGCTATATGTTAGATTCCTGCTAAAATGTTACGGATTCTTGCCACTAGATTAAATAATCTCTATGCTTTCAATTTTCTGGAGAAAAAAAAAACTCAGAATCGGTAACCCGGAAATTAATCACCGAAGTAACGACCCTTAATAGAGAGACATGATAACACTGCCTTAATAAATGAACGTTATTCCCTTTAAAACCCGTTCATTTCCAAATCCACCATTTATCGAAGTTGAATTGTATACTTTTTGTGTGTGGACACCGTTCACCCCTAAATAGGGGCAAAACTGAAATAGGTCTATAATTAGACACACTAGTTCGAATAATTCGAATCACATCTGCTATTTTCAAACAATCGGGGAGTTTTCCAGCTTTAAAGCAAGAGTTAATCAATCCAATAAAATCTTCCAAAATTGTTGGTAGGATGTATTCTCTTACCTTTAGATTTAAATTTTCACCTCCAGCTGACCTTGACTTCATATTATGGATAAAATTATCCACGCCCACGCAATTAGTTGGTCTTTAATAATGTGAGATATCTGATGGTAAAAATCCCGTAAAATTTATATCCTCTGGTGGCTGAATATGATAGATTAACCCCTATATTTGAAAATATTCACAAAACACTTAAGAAACCTTCAAAGGGAACACCAGAAGATTACCTTCTCCATTTTTTCTAACGTCAAGCTTTCCGGCTTGGGTGTCACCAACTATGCTTCTAATAATTTGACATGCCTTCCTAGGAAACCTTCAATTTTATTAAACTTAGAATAACAATAATTTTGCTTCTCAACTCTTAAAATACAATTTAAAACATTTCTTTATTTTTTGTAAACTAAAATAGATTTTTTCACTTTTTTCAATATGCATACGCTTAAACAAAAATTTCGATGACAAATGGAAAACACTAAATTCTTATTTATCCTTGGCTTTCTTGGAGTATCTTTGCGACTCAATAACGACAGCTTACCAGTACAACACTCCTCGAAAAGCATTTTTAACTGCATATACCAGAGACCTATATTTTGATTAGGGTCTTTACTATTCTTAATAATAATAGACCAGTCAAACTGAAAATCCGTGACTTCAAACTAGATGGCGTTTCTATATTAGTAATAATTGAGGGCTCATTTTGTTTTACAGCAGCCACTTTGTATAGTTTGGCCATAGTCAGTGAATAGTACCCAAAAATACCATAATGCTCAGATACATCATTTACAGGGACGGGTGGTTGCTGAGCTTGATGGTTGGAAAAAATATTGTCAATAAGGTATATGCTATTTCTAGCTTAGCGTGTAGGTATATCAATTCCTGGAAACAGTCCAAAAGATCATATGATATTCATAAAACTTACAACTTGTGTATCTGGTTTCGTATCTATGTAGCGTAATCTGGTTTCGTATATTTCACAAAATGCTTGAAAAATTAAAGGAGGGTGTTACCGTTGACCAATCTGCTTTGGTTAGCTAGATCTAACACTCCTAGTGAGCCCCCGCTTAGCATACAAGTTTGGTAGCTGACTCGCGGGAAGACAAATGCCGGAGGCATAGTGACACGAGGCGCACTGCAAAAGCAGACGATTCTAATGATTTGACCATCTTCAGGAGAGGTAATGCGTGAAACTTCCTTTATCATCATCGGAGCCAAAATTCGAGACTGAGGCAAGACGGTTGGGACCCCCGTCTTCTCAACATTCGATATCCTGTCAGGCATGTGCTTTCCATTGAAAAAACGGCTGGACACTCAAAAGTTTCAAGAACAACGCAGTTAAAGCCAGTTGCTCTTGCTGGCTGATTACTTCGGGGAATATGTGACAAATACTTATTCCTCTTTAAAAATGAGGTCAACCAGTCTTTTGATGCGCTTGGTTCCTTTGACAACTCCAGAGTAGTAACGACAGAGGTCGTAGAATCTAAATGAGGTTGTGACATTACGCTTAATTCCTGGTAAAAATTGTGGCTCACTCTAATACTATGTTCCAGCTAACAAACATTCAAAGCCTTTTTCCTATGTGGAATTTATATGCACAAAAGAAACAGAGCAAGGAACGATTGCAGCGTTCCTTGCTCGAGTCATAGTTACAGCTATAACTGTAATCTTGTTGAAAGGAAACGTATTTTACTGGGTAAAAATTACTTGTTTTCAAAGATTCATCTTTGTATTTCCACCCTAAATACCAAACATGTAGAGACAGAGTTGGTTCGGACAGAAATAGAAATGTCCGAATCAACCCCCATTGCCATTTCCGTCTCAAACCCATGACTCATTTTGCGACACTTAAGTGATGTGAAGATAAAGTTAGAAAGATGGCACCGAATCATCTGCTCTAAAATCTTCGTGTGCGAGCTACCATTTTCTTGAAAAAAAATCCTATTGCAAATCCAGCAGCCTGGGTCAAAATATTAAATTCTAAACAGACCCTTGAAAAAAAAATGAAGTTAAAAAATAGTTTGCAAAATAGGATACAAAGGGCTGCAAATATCTAGATCCAAACTAGCACTATCATAGGGCAATAGATGGTGCACCTATCTTGATTTTTGGAGAATTTTGGCTAATCCATTAGGGGTTTATACTTGACAGGCCTGATCAAACTCCTGTCCAGGTCAACCCAGACCTCCCCTACGTTAGAAACCCCTAAGTACAGGAGAGGTATGTTGTACCACCGTTGGGCCGTTTCCACACCCAGATTCCCTCCTTGGGCCGTTTTCCAGCCAGTTCCTTCCTTGTCTACTGTTCGATGAAGCAACTGTAAATATGAAAAAACCATTATCCCCTTCATTACAGGAAAAGAAAGAACACCCCGCTAGCTTTCCTCTTTTATTATTTGGTCCTGGTACAGCCCAAGTTTTACGTTTGCTCGTTTTTTTTTAACTCTTACCTTTAGTAGAAGTAGTGGGCCAGCAATAGAAGTAGCAGTGGTGGCATGCACTAGATGCAGTAGCAGCATTGGTAATAACAATAGCAGTATGCACACGGTGCCTTCTGGTTATCTCATCATCCCCCGGAAGTTTCAGCTTCATACTCCAAGTCATTCCTGAAAAAATACTGATACGCCCTTTTGAGAACCTATAAGCCCATAAGTCTGTTTTGATGTAGTCCAACATCCCCATAAACACACTTTGAAAGTTGGACCTTAATACCATCAGACTCAGTATTAGTAGTAATCATGGTAGCAGTAATGCAATTGTGCATATACTACGTTTTGGTTAGTTCAACATCCCCCTCAAAATGCCCTGAAAATTTCATCTTAAGGCTCAAAGCTATCCCTGAAATATTACTGATACGCTCTTTTACAACCTACATGCACATTGTGCATTTTGATTCACCAATAACCTTAGTAGTAGAAGCGTTACTAGCACTATGCACATAGTACCTTTTGGCTATTTCAACATCTCCATCAACACGCCAAGAAAGTTTCAACTTAAAACCCTATACAGTTCATAATACGTTGCCCATACGTCCTTTTGAAAGCCTGCTTGCACATGGTGTGTTTTGGTTTAGTTCAACATCCCTGTCAACATTTCCTGAAAATTTTACCTTAATACCCTTACCCTTAGTGAAAGCAGTGGACTATCAGTAAAAGTATTAGTAGGAGCATGTACAGTGCCTTTTGGTCAGTTCAGCCTCTCCCTCAATATACTGTGAAAGTTTCAACTTAATACTCTAAGCTGTCCCTGAGATATTGTTGATGTTTGATGGCAAAATGGAAATATATATAAACTACTGGGGAGGCCATGAAAAATAAGGGCAAATTTTGGCCATTTGAACGTATATTATTGATGTACCCACCCCCCCCCCTGTCCCAGTAGCTCCCATAATAAAGCACCCCTCTCTCCCAGTATCTCCCAAAATACAAACTAAATTTAAAATTAAAAAAATGACACCTCTTAGCATGGACATTTTTTTAACTTTAGGCCTTCCTTAAAAACTTTCACAGGTTCCTTAACCTGAAGTAACTCATTACCAGACAAAAAGCAGTCAACAAGCACAAGGTTACAAGAAAACTGTAGAAAATTCACAGACAGGCATTTTCGAATTATAATTGTTAATAAATAGTGGAATCCAGTTGAGTAACAAATACGCAATTTAATATTGGAAAACTTAAATCACAAAAAAGTACTGACCACACAAGAAAAAACAATTTTTCCAGTATTTAAAAGGGGGTGTTTATGCTACATTGTTCTGACTAATCAGGAAAAGTAGCCACAACGAGGTAAAGCACTTCGGATCCCACAAAATCGGACAGTTGGAAAAACTCCGCCTGGCAAGTCGAGTGAATTATTCCCAGGTGCTATTTTCGGACCATAGTTAAGATTACATACTTCTGACCATTAACTAGCTTACCATTTAGAGAAAATCAAAGAAATTTCACCGTTATATATTTGTATACGTTTAACCGTTAACTGACTTACATTTAGAGAAAATCGAAGCCCTGCTTGTACCTTAATAAACCTCAAAATGAGTTTTCTGGATACAGTGATATTTTGGCTGCTTCATATAACATCGATTTTCATTTTTTCTTTTATTCTAATACCCTTTACAAAATAGTTAAAAGTAAAAACATGCAAAAGTACAAAGAATTAAGATGCACTAGCAGTGGAGATCCAGGCACAAATTTTCAAATACTTAAAAAACTAATTAAAGCAACATTAGGAAGAGACAATTAGTAATGCTTTAAGATGCTTACAACTCACTGGATAGAAATATGAAAGCAGTAACAAAGGTACCAACAGAGATGGAAATAATAAAACGCTCCTCTCTCTCGGTAGCCCCCAAAAACAACACAAAATTTAAAATTCAAAAGAATATGACACCTCTTGGCATGGACGTTTTTTCTAGCTAATAACCATTCCCCAATAAAAATCTTTCATAATCACCTTGAACAAGAAGTAAATCATTACTGGATTTTAAAGCAGTGAATAAGTACAGGGTTACAGGAAAATCATAGGAATTTAAATCGTAGGACACTTATTGTTGATAAATGCTGGAATTCTACCGAATTGCAAATGCAAAAAAAAGCTGAGTACGTTAAGTTTATCGGCACTTCGAATGTTACCGATCTATAATACTGTTATGCTAATACACAACTTAGGCTTGATAACTGTAGAGAAAGTTTTGCAAAATTAATAAAAGACAATAATATTCTAAAGGTAGTCACAGTATTAATAAGGAAAACCATTCGCAAACATAGGATGGAGATAAAACGGAGGATTGAGGAGTAGAGAATGATGAAAACATCAAGAAAACATCACTGAAGGATGGAGATAAAACGGAGGATGGAGAGGAGTAGAGAGTGATGAAAACAAGTAGGTAAATTATATTGACGCACTGGAAGATTAGATTTTGAGATGCGCTGATTAAATGGAATGCGAATCTTTCCTTGTGGTAATATAACTTTCAATAGCTAAAATAAGGATAGAAACAATACATACTTCAAAACATACAAAAACAGATTTATATATTTAAGAGATTCACTCTAGGGTTTTAAGAGATTCACGGATTATAAGAATCGAAAAAAAAAATAATCTGCTAGTGGAGAGTAATCACAAAGATATCGTAGACAGTGTATCTAAATGCGACAGAAGAAAACAAAGGATGGCTTTGTAAGGGACTGGATTATGAATAATAGTTAGGAGTAATAGAATCGTGGAGGATAGTATTCATCACATTGACACTGATTTAGGAACTGCAAAAAAAGCGTTTTCAACTTTACAGATGATATTATTTGTTAAACACAGTTCTGTTAAAGTATTAAGTATACATTATTACAGTTGCAATTTAATAGACTAAATGTTTATAACCTTCTGACTAAGATGGCGTTTTTTATTTCACAGAGGAATTGAAAGTCTCGTAGCTTTAAAAGTAAATTATGTTAAAAATTATTACTTTCGGGAAAGTTTATAAGTAAACGAGTACATTGCATAAACGCTTGAAATGAAACAACAATCGCACCAACGTTTCTGCGTGAAATTGATACAAAATTACGTGACAAAGGTTGGATTTCCCCTATACCGTTAGGGAGCACAAGGGACAGCATGCTTATAATCATGGAATATCAGATAATGGTTTACGAGAAAGCATTTAATGCTTAAAAAAGACATCACATTTTTACCAATAAATATCCAGGTATTCGTACATTTTACCATAATAATGTGGTTGAACTTGATTACATCACCCTTCAGTTAATGACATTGCGCTGATACCTGGTCCTGGAAAAATACACCAGTAGACTTCTTAAATCAGAATTTTTGCTTTGAGACTTTATGTCAATTCGTTTCTTTAGAACATGAACTCCAAGATTTATACCATAGACGGCACACAGAAATACACTGACTGCAAATGTTAGCTCAAATACGCAGGGGAGGGGAGGTTCCAGACCCAAAACACACCGAATCTCATTTGTCTCATAGTATTTTTGACATTTGGATATTATCTTTCTTTCGGTGTACTCTTTTCAAATGTTCCAAACATTCCGCTGTCCTAAGTGGTACAAGCAATAAAATGCATAGTAAAAGTAAATATTAAATGTGAAAACTGCAGTAATAAAGTAAACTAAGCTGCGGTAATTCTACGTCTTATTTCTTTTAACATTCTGTGTTTTTTCCCACGAAAAGTTAGAAAACCCTAAAAAAGTTAATAAAAAAAATTTCTGATCAGATCTTACAATTGTCCTACTCCCATAAGATGTACGATGTAGGGTAACATAACACCAACTAAGTTACTGCAGCACAATTATGGTAAAGAACAGAAAATACAGCACAGATACTTCATAACTTAATCGCCACTCTTGTAACTTCAAAAGCTTAAATAGCCCTAGACGAATCCCTCACCATTGAGTATTTTCACTGATATTATACAGCGTTAGAAGCAGCTGTTTCAACTTTCTTGGCTAGTTCAGACACAACTTCTCTATAAACAAGGGGCTCCAAATTTTGTCCTAAATTGTAAAGTATCCACCAGTCACCAAGATCCGTTTTGCGGGACAGGACGTCAATTACCTATCAAAAAAAGATATTCAAGTAAATATGTCTGTTGAATATCTTAGTCATACAGTATTTATGGTTCCTGTGTAACTGAACGCTCGTTCAACTTACCCATTGTGTGAGCCCTCGTGCAAACAAACCCTCGTTTACACAACCTCCCTCTAACAAAATCCCTTTTTGAATTTAATCCTCGTACACCTCAACCCCCAGGAAACTGAACCCTCGTGCAACACAACTGCCTCGCAGCTCAACCCCTGTAAAAGTCAACCTTCATTTATCTCAATCTTCATGTAACTCAACCCCATTAACCCACTCCTGTCTAACATAAATCCCATTCAAATAGACCCCATTCAGCTTAATCCTCCTTAGATCAACAATATAAGTAGAAAACGGAATTCCGCCCGTTTTGTCGGAAGTGATAAGAATCGACTTGGTCTTTTTTTCATTCGTTAAACCTAATTTTATTTTCTAATTTTATGCTGCTTGAATGTCAAATAATTCCTCCCTTCCCCTGCTTTAAAAGCCAACATTTATCTTTCTGTCTTATATATTTGAAACTAGCAAAAACTTGTCATACATAGGGTCCAACCACACTTTAATCTCATGACTGGATCAATAGCTACAACCTAGTAGAGAAAACCTCGGCCCATAGAAGCCAGAAACTTAAAAACGCGTTAAATAAAAAATTCAGGATTGATAACTATTAGTCAGATTCGTCTTAATAGTAGCAGTTTATTGTAGAAACAATTTTGGAGGAATTTTAAAAAGAGCCAGAAACGCTGAGGAGTCCCCCCTTTTCCTTTTTTATTTCTCCAGTACTAATATGACACTAAAACATTTAGAGAGCTGCTTAAGGTCATTTAAAAACTAATACTCATGCTTACACACTTTTTATAATTTCGTTATGGTAATACCATCATGAAATACCTTATAGCACCAGAATGTAATTTTAATGTTAAAAGTGTAAAGATTTGAAATCGCAAAAGGTCTACCAAAGAAATTTCCATGATAAAAAACCCTAAAACTGGTGTTTGAAATGCCCATCTTGAATAAAACACCCACTGACAGAAAATTCGTTCAAATACAGATACTACAATGTTCAACTACAGATTTGATTCGTTAATGAAACATGGTATTTATTTCCATCTCAAAACTACAATTAATCCCGAAAAAATTCTTTAGGAATTTCAAAGAGCTTAATATCAGGACGTTTTTCTTTCTCTTTTCTTTGTTTTCATCAGTACTAGTGAATCACTCAAATATTGCAGGGGTGTTGAAATTGGCAGCCATCCTATGTTCTTGGAATCAGGGTTTGATTTCCCACATACCATAAAGGCATGCATTAACCGGTTTTAATGTTACACTGCCTACTTCAATCGAACGTTTCAAATAAAAGACGATCGATTCACTATTCTAAGTTGCCTATAATCACAACTGCCGCGATCTTCCTCAAAAGCTCTCTTTTTTGCAGCAGCAGCAGAAACTTTAAATCCCGTAAAACTTTTATTTCTTCCCTTTACCTTTCAATTTTCTTCAATTATCTATTACTATCGTGTATTCCTAGACTAAAGACTACATCCTATTAAGATTTAAGTCCTATCAGAGAAAAAGCCATTAATAAAATTTAGAAGAATGGCCCAAATTCAGATACAATCCCCCCTCCTTATTCACACATCATAAAACAAGCTAATTATAAAATTTGATCAGCAACCAAAGCGAGAAGCAAATTTTTAGCTTCTAATCAGCGCTAGTTCTAACTTTCTGAGGCCTTGGGTGTAAATGGGGGTTGAGTTAAAAAAAAATGTTCAGTTGCATGGGGTTCTGTTAAACGGGGATTGAATTACACGCACACCTATATTTACACTTATCAATAAAAACAGAATTAAGCTCAAATAAAATGGCAATAATATTACCCATACATTATTTAGTACACTTGGGTCTGTTAAAATTTCAAACAAATCAATTTGTTATTTATCAATCAGAATGAAGATTGAAATCATACTATATGTACTATACTATATGTACTACATAGTAGCCTCTAAAACATCTAACACCCCAGGATTTCAAATTATTATATTAAAGGTTACCCAAGCACCTTCTCATCATTTGTATTGGATTCTTCAATAAAACTCAATTATAACGGTGTATAAGTAGGGAAGAAAGCTCATCTATTTAGCTTTTGCATTTTATATCAACAGCGTAGCATACACATAGCTTGAATAGAGAAAAAATTAACAGTTTCTAACCTTCAGCATTAAATTCAACACTTAATAGTACCAATATGAGGAGTAGACTCCAGACCACAGGAGCTATGCCAGAATGTAATCACCATTTGTGGAAAAGTTAAAAAAAAAACAAAAAAAAACAACTCAACATATCCAAATATTGGTCTGCGCATATCTTTGTACTGAGCATTCAGGGGTCATTTCGGAATTGGAGTTCAAAACTATTTGGAAAATGATTTATTTTTATTTTACAGTAATTTCACAAAACACATCTCGGTAATAGATAGAAACATACATTGTTGATTCTAGGAGCCACCATGATCGAAGCCAGGGAGAGCAAGAAAAAACATCACTCACAGTCCTTCAAGCCCGAATTTACTCAGGTGGAACGCCTCAGGACTTGTTTCCATATCTATTCAATTCACTCACTATAGTTGCCAAATAGATCTTGAATCTATATGACCGAAGAGACAAGAGTAAATATATATGGAGACATATATAGTACATATAGCAATCTATACACATGGATTATTCTATATTTACTCCACAGTGGCCTCTAAAACATCTAACACTTAACTTTTCTGAAGACCTATTAAGAGTTACTTTTTCTTATAACCTCTTTAGTGATCATTGTATTTTTCGCCATGTATGGTAAGGTATGATAAAGTATTCCGACGGAACATTGACAATAAAAGCGAAAAAGAGCGCACCCTTCTTGCATTCGAAATGAGATGCCTATGCTGGATAGTAAAGATTAAATACAATGACCATGTCACAAATAAAGAAGTCCATAGAAGAGTAAAATCAACAGACACAATCCTAAACAAAGTTAGAAGACAACAACTACGCTGGTTTGGGCAAGTCAAGAGAATGGACCCTATTCAACTAACCAAGATCTTGTTCGAAGGGACTGTTGAAGGGCGTCGACCACGGGGAAGACCTCGTAAGGGGTGGATTAACAACTTTGATCGGCATAATATTAAACAACTATCCAGAATTGCATCTGACCGAACCCAAAACGTCCCATGAGGATGGATGGGACTTAAGTATGCTAAGTAGTAAGTATTTTATTCCGTAAAACATGTCCTAACAGGCTCAGCTTCTCTTTCATTGTAGTCATAGAAAGTGGAATCAAGCTAGATTTTTTTTACAGCTTAGTGTGAATAATATAATTATTGAAGCAAAAAAAAACTGTCCTTTGACAATTGCCCTGGAAAACTCCTACCGTACCTTACTGACCAATGTTTAAGAGCTAAACTTAATTACCCTGACTTCCAGTATCTCAATCTTACCTTCCGATTCTTTTTTGGATTGTTCAACTGCATAAAAGCAAACTTTTCATTGGCTATTACCTTTTACAGGTTCAATGCACCCATCATCATTACTAATAATAATACACATATAAGCGAGGTTATCACTTGATCAATTTTCTTTTTACCTAACATTGCCTTTTCATTCAATTTAATTGCTAGTTTTAGATATTAAGTTTTCTTAACATTATTTTTTTACACCTATTCCTACACCCCAAAGCTCTTAGAATCTCTAAAAATCCATTCGTCTTACAATTACCTTCCTCTAGGACACAACTCTTCAGCATAGTACAAATTCAGGGGTAATACCATGCAACATTTGAAATTTTTTTTAATGTAATTCGGAAACTGATATCGAAGTACAGATGTTTATATTTTGGAAGCATATGATAAGAAATGTACAGCATCTAAGCATGTATAAACTTAAAACTTTGTAAGCAAGTGCAGTAATGCGAACTTAAAACCACCAAAAATTACTTCTCATTGTTGGGGCCGCTGCAGTTACCGTCAATCCTCATTAAGAAGTGGCGTGATATAATTTGGCCCTCTCTTAAAGCGCAAACACTAAAATAGGAAACTAAATGCAGAATCCGAATAAAAAGTTGCGCTAAGGATGGGTCATTCCAAATTAGGTCCACCCCAATTTTTTTTCGTGACATCTGTGGTCGGAAATATTTGAGAAACTTCTTAGATGTATTCCTTTTGTAGATAGAATCAACCGAAAAAGTCTTTTTACACACCTCTTTTGGTTTTGGGTTTACAGCTGTTCCAAGTTTTGATGTTGTTGTTTTGTTGTCTCAACAAATAAACTTGAAAACTGTTTCTTCAAAAAAGTACGTAAATTTTCTATTATTTAAAAACTACTTATAATGAAAACAGATTATCGTAGAAGTACAATGTGAAATCAATTACTAGTGTCTTTTCCAAGATATTATGTCTAATTAAAGAATGAATTTATCTCATTACAATGCGGACAGGGGTGGGGGCGAGGATGCTAACTCTACAGTTTGGCAATTTCTTGCTTTTCCTCTTTTTTAGCTTATATCCAATATTTCTGGAAAAATCAGTTTATTCCTCCTAACAATATATCTGCAAGTATCAGTCATCTATTTCACACCCAAAATTAATTTTAAAGATGGTAAGCATGCCAAAAATTATCAGTTCCTTTTAGTCTAGGGTATTATCAGACATTACTATGACAGTATTTCACTATATTTTGCTTTGACCCACTTAACAATTAGATCCTCATCCACTTAACATTTTTTTGGGTAATAAATGAATTACTACTTATCATTAAATACTGTTTTTTCCATATAGTGGATCCATAGTAAGCTGGTAAATAGTGGAGACAGTCCCCCAGCCTACCTTCCTTCTGAACCATAAGTTTGAAAACATCATCTTTAAGTTGTGAATTAATCCAGAAATAGGAAATACTCGTTTCACTAAATCCCCCCCACCCCTAAAAAAATCGTATCAAACTGAATGCCTAGATTCTGAATATAAAATTGCTACCCTATTCCCAGCCCCGAACCTAATTAACTATTTTTGCCTTTATCAAATTTCAAAAATGCTGTTTTTTAATAGAATATTCCCTACAATAAAAATATGGTTCTAAGACAGCCAACTAAGAAGCAGTGAAATAAAAAAAATGATTAACATATCCAGAGCAACTTACCTCCCCTGGAATATATCTTGCTCTGGCACGAAGCATCTTGGGTCTCATTCTTGGCCAAACCAACAAAGCTGCTCGGTAGATAACTAGGCCAGTTAGCAAAAACCACAGAATTATAAACCAAAACCATAAAAATATATACGTCTTCTCATTGATTATATTCTGGGGCAGAACACAAAGGGCATCGTGACGGGTGATTGTTCCTGAACTGCCATATTTATGAAACGTGCACTTGGTCACACGTGGAAACACGTATATCATCGGATCAGATCGATTTTCTTGGTCTTCATCTGCATAACTTGTCACCTAAAGTTACAAAAAATACTGATAAAAATACTAATCAAAACAAATTAAGATCAATTTTTTTCCAATTTCTAAAGGACAAAAAGACTGAAGTGTTAAAGTATTTTATTTAAAATAAGGAAGAACATCCAGAGCATTGGCCATTTATTTTTTTTATCAAAACAAAAAACTGGAACATATAGGCTAAAACAATTTGTTATACCAGAAGAACTGTAAAGTTTTTGAGTAGTCGCTATCAACTTGATTATTTACACTGAACTTCGGGCCGTAGCCAAATTTTTTTTCAGGGGGGGGGGGGATAAAAAACAAAAAAAATAAAAAGCCCAGACACAAATTTGAAGGGAGGGGGAGTCAACCCCATAACCTCCCTGATGCACCCCTTACTGAACTAACCAGTTCCTAAAAATATTCATTTAAATTGCACCTAGAAGAAAATCAATACTGCCCTTGAAAATCCGGTTGTTATTTTTCTGTCGTTATTCAGAAACGACCAGTGGTTCCATTTCCCAAATTCGTTTTGTCATTAAAATAAACAATCAAAAACAAATACAAAATATTGAAAAATGCACCTGAAGCAACGATAACTAAGCAATCGAAACGTATTTGGTGGAGCCTTAATAATTTAAACACGAATTGAGCCGGTTCATATTTCAATAGCCCTATTTTCTTTAACAAAAACGAATAAAAGAACAGAAACAGGGTAATTATTTTTAGACTAGCTTTTCTCTCTTTGTTTCTGCTATTTCTAAAAAAAAACATAACGAAAACGTGAGAAAACCTATTTGTTTTGACGATCGCTCTCTGAGTCTTTTTCTGTATTATTCTTTTTCTATTGTCTACCCAAAAACAAAAACGGGCTTTCTAATTAATTCAAGCGATTTTACTATGTTTCTCATTCATATTGCTCTAAAAATAATATCCGGTGCGGGATTTTATAACAATTGGTACCAACTATCCTCATGACGAGTTCTAGTGTAATATTACAAACGAAATTAGTTTTCTTTCCATGACTTTTGGTGCGTGAGATCGCTCAGTGCTACTTACTCAGAAACATTCTTAGGTTAACATAAATTTCAATTTAAGCAATATATTTTGTTTTAACTAAACCGCCAGTAATACTCAAACTAACTGGGGATGGGGTTGAAAAGCGGTCCTACTACCCTTCTTTGTGGTATTATTACATTTGATTCAATTGTTCTCTGTAAATTCTGCTTGTTTCGGATTTCATGTCTTACGGATGTACGTCATTTTAAGCTTTCTTGTCATTCTCCGTTTCTATTGAATTTTTACTCTATGCTGAAAAATCTTATTTTTCTTATCAAGGAGGCACACTTGTGCCTCTATAAAGAGGCGACCCACCACAATGTTAAGCGATTTCAGGTCCTAGAGGTCGCAGAGAGACGGCGGCAATCGCATTTTGTAGCCCAAGCTCAAACTAAGAAACTTGCGAAATTTCATTCTCCCCCGACTTCATGGGGTAAACTGGGCCGGAAGTTTCGACCCTCCCACCACAGCCCCCCTTTAACGTTGTCCGATTGGGCTGAAATTTAGAGGTTAAGCTTTCCTAGG
>JAQQPU010019269.1:860-16636 GCA_029168905.1 Artemia sp. Kazakhstan ARC1039
ACATTTTTGTACATATCTTAAAATGATAAAATATCATTCTTGAATTCACCTCTTGGATACACAATACAGAAATTATAAAAAAAATTGTAATACTTCCCCCCAAACTCAAATTTTCCAAAATTCCACTATAGAAGCTTTTAAAATATTTCTAAAGCACTAATAGATAGAGTGCTAAAACATCAGAATCGACTTCAGAGGACACGTTATATCACGGGAAGAGGTTTTGAAAATCCCCCTTCCCCCCAAACTCAAAATTTTCCAAAATTCTACTTTAGAAGCTTTTAAAATATTTCTAAAGCACTAGTAGATAGAGTGCTAAAAACATCAGAATCGACTTCAGAGGACATGTTATATCACGGGAAGAGGTTTTGAAAACCCCCCTTCCCCCCATACTCAAAATTTTCCAAAATTCTACTTTAGAAGCTTTTAAAATATTTCTAAAGCACTAATAGATACAGTGCTAAAAACATCAGAATCGACTTCAGAGGACACGTTATATCATGGGAAGAGGTTTTGAAAACCCCACTTCCCCCCAAACTCAAAATTTCCCCAAATTTTACTTTAGAAGCTTGTGTGTCTCTTTGGGCTTTTTGTGTCTCTTCGGACTGTGTGTATGTCTCTACAAATGTAGAAAAACCCGTGTGGGTGAGTTGAAATAAAAAAAATTTAACAAGAAATGACTGAAAAGTGTTATTCTTTGGTTCAAATGTAGAAAAAACCCGTGTGAGTGAGTTAAAATAAAAATTTTTTTTTAACAAGAAATGACTGAAAAGTGTTTTGGAGGAGATGGCTTGATTGACAGAAGGATGTATTAGCGAAGTTATAGTGGAGGGCGACAATGTCTTCAAAGTCAAGGCTATAAGAAAAAAGTTCCGAATATTTTTGTCGGTTTGTAGTTTACGCACTAATATCAATATCAGTAATGATTCTATTTGAACTTTCTCCAAGTTGATCAAATTGGTCTCTAAACGGTTCATGATAAAAAAATAGTTTGGGACAAGAAAAAAAACTAAAATAATGTCATGAAATCATTTTCAACACTCGGAGAAGTTTTTTTTTGTGTAAGTTTTTATGTGTGTATGTGTAAGTTGTGTGTGTGTGTGTGTGTGTAAGTTTTTTTTGTGTGTGTAAGTTTTTTTTGTGTGTGTGTGTGTGTGTGTAAATTTTTTTTTGTGTGTGTGTGTGTGAGTTTTTATGTGTGTGTAAGTTTTTTTTTGTGTGTGTGTAAGTTTTTTTTTGTGTGTGTGTAAGTTTTTGTGTGTGTGTGTAAGTTTTTATGTGTGTGTAAGTTTTTGTGTGCGTGTAAATTTTTGTGTGTGTGTAAGTTTGTGTGAGTGTGTAAGTTTTTGTGTTTGTGTAAGTTTTTGTGTGTGTGTGTGTGTAAGTTTGTGTCTATTGACACATTATTGTGTGTGTGTAAGTCTGTCTATTGACACATTATTTTTACACAGGTAGCAGTTTCGGCACGTAAACAAGATATGGTTTACGATATTAGTAGCAGAGTAGGCCTTTCTTTTATTAGCCTTCCGTTGAATGCTAATGCCCGAAAGCTGATGATTGGATGTATCCGTAGGTAATGTGTTACCTGCAGCAGTAGCAAGGAGTTGTCCTCTATCATCGACAATTATTTTTATGTTAGCATTCTCTTTGAGTGCAATCGTCTCTGGAGATCTCAATCTCGCATAACCACCCTCATAAGAGTTGAATTTTTTCGGTATCCCAAAGAAATTTAATTCCTTACTGTCATGACAATGCATGCATACATTTCCAATAGTGCTACCACTTGTACTTGTTTCATAGTTTAAATACTTCTCCTTGTCGGCATTCAATGCTACAATAACCTTGTTATGTGAACACACTCTATTAAAATGTTCAATCTTCACTTTCTTTTTTAAAAGATATGACTTATGTGTTTATCGTTCCACTGTGTAAAAAATACTGATTTAATACATGCAGTAGACTAGGTAGTGACGATAAGCGGTCATAGAATACCAGTGGGAAAGCCACATCGTGTCTCTGACCAATCATAGAGCGCAATTGTTAGAACCGTAAGCATACTTTGACATTTTAAGATAGATACAAAAAGAAAAAAATAAATAAAGTTGAAAAATTTTGAAGTTAAAAAAAAAATAGTTTGTTTTTATGAAAAAAATATTGAATTATTAGTTCAGATTTTACGGATGTAGTTTTATTTTTCAATCCAAAAAAGGACTTAAGTTTCACATTTGAACCAGAGAATTGTATTTTCCATAATTTTCTTTCAACAAACTAGAGTTTACAGTCAAAAACCCTTATTAGCTCAGATTTTACAGGGGGAAGGGTTTTACGAGCTTCCACTAGGAGCATAAATTCTAGTATACTTGACTTATTGTATCGGAATACTATCACCTTAATTCTCTGTATTTAGAGGTAATATCCATTGTCACAGCTAGGCAATAATCCTAGCGCGGGGAGAGGGAAGGGTTTTAGGAGGTTCCACTAGGAGCATAAATTCTATTATACTTGACTTATTGTATCGGAATACTATCATCTTAATTCTCTGTATTTAGAGATAATATCCATTGTCACAGCCAGGCAATAACCCTAGCACGTGGAGGGGGAAGGGTTTTACGAGTTTCCACTAGGAGCATCAATTCTATTATACTTGACTTATTGTATCGGAATACTATCACCTTAATTCTCTGTATTTAGAGGTAATAACCATTGTCACAGCCAGGCAATAACCCTAGCGTGGGGAGGGGGAAGGGTTTTACGAGTTTCCACTAGGAGCATAAATTCTATTACACTTGACTTATTGTATCGGAATACTATCACCTTAATTCTCTGTATTTAGAGGTAATATCCATTGTCACATCTAGGCAATAATCCTAGCGCGGGGAGGGGGAAGGGTTTTACGAGCTTCCACTAGGAGCATAAATTCTATTATCCTTGACTTATTGTATCGGAATACTATCACCTTAATTCTCTGTATTTAGAGATAATATCCATTGTCACAGCCAGGCAATAATCCTAGCGCGGGGAGGGGGAAGGGTTTTACGAGTCCACCAAGTAAAGAAAAAATCACACTGAATAAACACCTTAATTCTCTGTATTTAGAGGTAATATCAATTGTCACAGCTAGGCAATAATCCTAACACGGGGAAGGGGAAGGGTTTTACGAGTTCCCACTAGGAGCATAAATTCTATTATACTTGACTTATTGTATCGGAATACTATCACCTTAATTCTCTGTATTTAGAGATAATATCCATTGTCACAGCCAGGCAATAACCCTAGCGCGGGGAGGGGGAAGGGTTTTACGAGCTTCCACTAGGAGCATAAATTCTAGTATACTTGACTTATTGTATCTGAATACTATCACCTTAATTTTCTGTATTTAGAGGTACAGCCAGGCAATAATCCCAGCGCGGGGAGGGGGAAGGGTTTTACGAGCTTTCACTAGGAGCATAAATTATATTATGCTTGAATTATTGTATTGGAGTACTATCACCTTCTCCCCCTCCCCTGCCCTCGGAAATGTGGGAACGAAGGGTCTCTGAGCCTTCCCCTTGATGCAGATGTTTTCCCTCCAAAATTGACCCCTCCCCTCCCTGCCCTCAGAAATGGGGGAACGAAAGGGAACGTTAGATCCTATTTTAAATTGACAATACTTATCAAACATCACTTGTGTATTATACAGATCACATATCTCATTACCCCTTTTTAAATGTTAATCTAATAATTCTGATTATAGTGTCCAATTTTTTGTCTGCTTTTCAAAATGTTCGTATTTGTTTAGAATGAAGTGTTTTTTATAGCAGATATCCCCCGTGCAACTGAACCCCCCATGTAACTGAACCCCTGTATAACCGAAACCCCGTACAACTGAACCTCCGTGCTACTGCATCCTCGTGCAACTCGACCCCATTTAGCTAATCCCCATGTAACTGAATCCGCATGTAACTGAACCCTCGTGCAAGTCAACCCTCGTGCAACTCAACTCCCTCAAAACACTTTTCAGCCATTTCTTGTTAATTTTTTTATTTCTAAACTATTTAAAATTGACAACACTGTGCAAATCATCACTTGTATATTATACAGTACACATTCATCCCATCTCCTCCAAAACACTTTTCAGTCATTTCTTGTTAAAATTATCCAATCACTAATTACCCCTTTTTTCTCCACCTTCAAATGTTCCTTTAGTACCCACGCAATTAGACTAAGTCATCGCCCAGTTAACACTAAGATGTAAATTGAGTAATCCTCTCGCAATAACGAACCAAACCAGATTATACCCACCTAACCAGATCAAAAAATGGCGGTCACACTAACTTGATTAGTAATTGGATTCAGATATACTACGAACGGACTTTCAGTCCTACATTCACGGGTTTCTGCAAAGTGCTATGGGCTTCATTGAAAAAATGCCAGTTTAAAAAAAAAAACAAAAAAAAACAAGTAATCAAGTTACTCCATATAGACTAATCACCGCTATATCACCACTTGACCCCAAAAAATACGTGTTAGCTCATAAAAAACCCGTCTGCTAAGCCAATGTACCGTTCCTAGTAATAGATGAATGACCCTGGTAAGGCATATTACGCAATCAGAGTCAGGACTGTGTATTGCCTTACTACTCATAACGACGCCAATACTTTGATTTTTCGTCATCCGCTAGAGATGTAACCTAATTGTATATTGCATTGGAAAACCAAAGCGGTGCTAAAATTTTTCATTTTTATTGATCATACAACTCGCATTTGGATTTAGCTCCCCACACAGATTATGAACCATCCACTTTAAGACTATTTCTCTTCGTAAGGGATCGTCGGTGTTTAGAATTTCAGTCGAAATAAGATCATCAACTTCGACAAGATTACGGATTCGATCACGAGACTCGTGATCAATAGCAAATACATATGTGGTAGTCCACCTTTGTGAAAATCAATTGTATAAACTTATGGTGCCACATTTCCAATATCTGTCTTTTATCAATATCATTGATTACTTCCTCAAATTTAAACTCCGAAATTAGAGCAACGAGATCGGGACGATCTTAAGTGGACTGTTCTATGATAAACTTATTATCATCAGATTTAACACGTGCTAGTTATTTAATTTTGGGTGAATCAGGATTGCAAGTCATAGTTATAAAGAAATCTGAAGGCCCTGAGCGAGAACAATAGCCATGGCATCTTCAAAATATTGAATAAAGTAATGTGTTGATCTGATGAATTATGACGGTAGCATTACTTTTTCGCCAACGACTACATTCTGCGTTGAAGCTAAGTCGGTGAGAAGTCGTGTAACACATGCGTAGATTTCGGACATAAGATCCATTGGATGCGATGACGCTCAGCAAGAATATCTGAATCGACAAGATATTGTGGAAAAAGTCTTCAACCGAAATGAAAAGTTTTAAGACCAATCCGACACAGGTCGGATGTTCTAGCTTGCGGAGAAAGGCTTTTGGCAGGTTCAGATCGAAAAGCGATGCGATACCTCGCTATAATACAAGCCGTGTTAGATTTGGACGTCTTGCATAAGGTGTTGGAAGTGCCACATCCCCTGTCCATCGTGACGTTCCAGGTGCATAAGACGAAGGTTAAGTAAAGGGCTCCACAGGATGAACGGTATTTTTTAAATTGACAAGATTTTTGCCACGTTATTTTACAACCATTTCATTTGGCAGAAAACTATGGTAAGCATTAAAAGTAGGCACAGCGCATATTTTATTACATGCAGGAGGGTTGAACCAACTATAATCGACACCATCTGGCACAATAAAATGAGTTCCACGTTTGGAGGCTATAGTCCCAGTGAAACAGATCTTTGATTTACATCATCCCCAACTTCTCGCCTTTTAATGTAACTTTTGGCATAGTTGTTTGTGTCTCGCAATATTTCTTCCAAGTGATCCAAGTGCCAACTAAATGCTCTAAGCCTCTCTGGCGGTTTTCTAGATAATACTTTTGACAATCTGGATGCACACAGGGGCGTCACATACGGATCGAGGGGGACGCCTCTCTCCCAAAGTTTTCAGCCAATCGGCAAAAAATTGATTCGGTAAGGAATACGGTGTCGGGTCAAAATAAAATTACACCATTGGAATCGACATGATCGAAAACCATATACAAGAAACTTCCAGTTCCCTGGGTTGAACAACAAGTAAAATGAAGCGCAACCATTTTATTTGCACCATTTTTTGGGGGGGAGGGGGTAAGTTAGCTGATGAGAATGTATTTCGTAAAATCAATGAAATCAGATCAGTCTTAGTCAATAAAAAACAAAAATTCAAGTAAATTCAAAAGCAACATCACCCAAATCAGTCTGTAAAAATAACCAGCCAGGTAGTAAAATCCATTCCCCCTCCCCCCCCTTTTAGCCTATGGCTAGTGACACTTCAGGATACACATAGTGTGTTTTTATTTAGTTCAACATCCCCATCAACTTTCCCTGAAAGTTTCAACTTGATGCCCCCAGCCGTGCTGAGATGCTGTCAAAGGCTTCTTTTCCCAGTAAAAAGAAGTATTTTTAAAAATAATTACCAATTGGAATTATTTACGTCCGTCGCCCCAGGGCCTGCGGGGGTCATTTCATTCCTAGAGGCATATTTTTGGACCTTTCGACTATTTTGAACAAAATAGTTACGTCAAAATTTTGATCGAATGTGATTGGAGGTAAGGGGGGAAACAGAAAGGGGAAACAGAGGAGGTCTAGTAGCCCTCAAATAACTTTTGACTCTACAAACGAGCACTAGAACTTTCAGTTTCAAATCTAATGAGCCCCCTCCGAAGTTTCTACAGCCACCCTTCCATTTCAAGACGCTTTTGGGAAAAAAAATAATTCATTGAAGGCTTATGACTTTTTACTACAGGCAATGCTAGAGCGTTGCCTATGACTTATGGCTGCAATAATTAGTGGAAATTCAAGAAACGTCGATTATAATCAACATTTTCGCTATGTCACATTTTAGCTTATAAACATTAGCTTTCCTTGGTTACATTCTAAATTCAGTAAAAAGCAGAAAAATTGGAGTGATATTGCAGCAGGGCGTGTTCGACTAAATTAATATTCTCTTTGCTGCATGAGTCTTATATTTGTCTCTTGTTCTAACTTTCATAACAATATAAGCAATACAAAAGATTTTTTTATCTTTCCTTTCAGACTATTAACATGACCGACCCGATGGCGACCAATACAACTTCACTAATTTTTTTGACAATTGTGCTAGCAGGTATTGGAACTACTCTTTTCAGTTACTTTATGAAGAAACGTGGGAAAAAAAGGGTATCCATCAATTCTTTGAAAGGATGGAAAGATGGGGGGCAAGTATCAAAGCTTTTCATTTACCCTGTGAAATCATGCAAAGGATGTAAAGTTGACTCTTTCAATTGTTCAAAAATAGGACCAATTAAGGGCAATTCCCGAGATAGAGTGTTTATGTTCGTTGATGGGGATAATAACTTCATTACAGCTCGACGCTTTCCAAAATTAACCCAAATAATTCCGAAGGTATCAGAAGGATATTTGAAGCTGCAAGCACCAGATATGGATGACATCAATATTAAAATCCCTTTCAATACAAAAGGTAATACTGACGTTCGAGTGTGGGGAGAAACAATGTCAGCAGTTGACTGTAACATAGATTCTGAATGGATTTCTAAATATCTTTCACCAGTTCTAGATATAAAAGAGCCAATTAAATTAGTTTATTTTAGTGGAAATACTACTGCTCGCACGGTAAAAGAAAAAGACATCTGGCCGCTTATGTATAAGGAAGATGGCACTGCTTTTGCTGACCTAGCACCATTCCTTTTGATAAATAGTAATTCAGTCAAAAATTTAACTGACCGGATCAAATCCTCAAGTGTTGTGACATATGAAAATTTTCGTCCAAATATATTAATTGATGGTGCAGATGCTTTTGTTGAAGACAATTGGTCGTTTGTTAAAATTGGTGGAGTTATATTCAGGCAAACCAAGCCCTGTGATAGATGTGTCCTTACAACAGTGGATCCTAAAATAGGAGAAAAATACCCCGATGGGGAGCCACTGAAAACACTCAAGGAGTACCGTTGCGCAACTGACCCAAAAATCAAAGCTTCTTCTGGAAGTTCTCCCTTTATGGGTATTAATCTAGCAGTGGAAAAAGAAGGTTTTATAAATGTGGGGGATCCAGTGCAGTTCGTCACTTTGCCGTGACATATATCAGATTCACTCGACCTGCTTTCGAGTTAGGTATATGATATTGACGAGTTTTGACATATTTGTTTAGTGTCGAGTGTACATTTTAGTAATAAGCATATAGTTTTAGAAATTTCAGAAATATTTTAGAATATAATGTGGAAGTTGTCTTTGCGATATCTGTTAGGCTTTTCATGACAAGTAAAAAGAGGTTTAGAGGTTGAAATTTACAGAAATTAGCTGATATAAGCAAAACTCAAGCGTGCTGAAAGGTTTATATAAAAAAAAATTACAAAACCTGTCATGGTGCTTATTTTCGATAGTTAATTATTTATTTAACTGATATTATCACCTTCATGGTATAGTTCAATTGTTAGACAATTATAGGCAGACGGTTGAAAATATACATATTTTTAGCCTTAAGGATTGGTTTCTCTATGCAGATCAACGGGTACACTTTTTTGTAATTCTCTGCATGACACTTTTATTTGCACAAAACTATTTTCTAATTATTATATTCAACTTTGACACTTTTTTTCTATTTTCTTATTTGTTTTTTCTGTTCTCTTCAATGGTGATTTCTCTTTTTTTTATTGTCAGAATGGAAGGGCTGTTCCCCCTCTGTCTGTAATGTAAAAACACGTAATACAGGACAAATATTGTTCCAAGGGTAAGCCAGGTGTCCTATTACATAGGCATTATGTGCAATTGTAGTACATTTCAGGTAATACATTGTAAAATAGGGCACCCAAAGTGAGAGGTGGGTAAAATCATCATTTAAATACTTAGTGATAACTTTCAATACGTCACTAAAAACATAACTCTATTTCTTTCGTTCTATTTTTTCTAAAGTAGCCTTAAGTGATGGATCTGATGAACAATACGGTTAAATTCACATGAAGCTTTTGAACTCTAAATTTAAAAATTATTTTGCAACTAATATTAACGTATCTTGGCTAATTTTAATTTTGCTCAAAAGAAAATAAATCTCGGAAGAAAATTAGACTCCAGTAGTTTTGGAAACCGTGTTTTTAACACTGTATTAAGATTGGGCTAATAACTATTACTTAAAGCACCCGAGCTTTCAATAGCCTCTGTAACAGGGTGGTAAACTCGGTTTAGCAGTCCCATTCACATGACGCATCAGTATTGCAACTTCGGACCACTAGTATCAACAAAATGGTGCATGAACCAGCAGTATTAGAAGCTCGACTACATGTCGTAAATTCAAACCTACAGTATCATACATTTTGATTTTTTTTTTTTTTTTTTAATTAAGATACTTTTCTTGCTTTTCTCAGCCAGTTCTTTGTATTTTTCTATCCTGCCTTGGTTTCAGATATAATGGAAGCGTAGCTTTTCATAGATACCCTAACTTTGAGAATAGGCTTAGCCATTTGTAACTTGGAATCCTCTGAACAAGTAGACATATTATGTAAGCAGAAGAAAGAATAACAATAAGGAAGTGTTTGATTGAAGAGGCAGTATTGCTCCAGAGGCATTTTTTATGCCGGTTTGGGTAATCTAATTCAAAATATTAGCAGGTAATTAATTGGGGTAATAATAAGGTAGAGAATTTCTTGTTAATTTTGCTTATCGAACAGAAATCGGATAGAAAACAGTAGAAAAAAGAACCATTTGGCTCTTCAATCCAAGCTTTTTCCAATATAATGATAACCACCAGTGTAATTATATCTCAGCCCTCCCTCCCCTTGTTAGAGCTAGATATAGTCTTAATCATACAAGAGCTTGCTTATTCTGCGGGCTTGTGCTATTTTTTTTCTTTATTTTGCTTTTTTCTCATCAGCATTTGCTTCAAATTTCGGAATAAAGCCAATTTAAAAAAAAAGCAAAATTGGTAATCTTTTGTTTATAGCCTTGGGCTATATCTGAGCTTTTATTTCCAGAAAAATCCAGCAAAATCAACCAATTTATATTTTCTAGTATTATATCCCGCCGTAAAAAGGAGGAAGAAGGGGCTGAGATACTGTTAGAAAGGTGGTAGTGTGTGGTATATTCCTTTTATTCTATTTGATTTCTGTAAATACGTTCTAATATCAAATGGGTTTTAAATGAAGTAAGACAAAAAAACAGAGAAAGGAAAATAATAATTCAGCCGAAGACAAAACAAAATAAGACGAATTTCAGCCAGTGAATAAAACAAAGAGACAAAGCAGATATTTTGGCAAATAATTCCACTAAGTGATCCTCCGTGCAAAAGAATACAAATTTTCCTTTTGAAGGAAGCTCTACCAAAGAAAAAAGAAGCGCCAGCCCCCCCCCCAACCTGACTGAATGACGCTGCCTTGTATTTTTATATTTTTATTTTGAGATTTCTATTATACAACTAGACGCCGTGCCGATAAGAGAAGCCCGGGGGCAAAAAATAGCAAGAGGCACGCCGCTGACGTGATCATTGTTGACCGCAAACATTTATGTTTTGATCAGTATTTCTCAAATCCCAGCTTTAATTGATGTCAGATTTGGGCCTATTCATGAGTTAGAAACTAGCGAGTCGCTGGCTGGACACTGGTCTTCTTCGTTATTCATCAAGAGAAGTAGAAATATGGTAGAAACGAAATGGCTGTGGCATTTCAGAACCGTTGGATAATAGTTGAAATATCTAACAGCTATGTATTCCTAACAGAACTAATTATCAAAATTAGTAGTATTTTTTTTCATCGAGTAATCGTCACCATCGAGAAGAACAGTCACCATTTACATCAGAGCTGGGTTAGTAGACAAATCTTTCCCCTTGGCTTTTATACCATCGAACATCCAGAAGGGATTTGGAAGGTATATCCCCTTTCAATCTAGATTATTTTCATTAATTAAGATCTGTGCTCTTAAATACAGACCAACCAAATGTTTTTTAGCCCATGCAGCTGGTGGCAAATTGCCAAGCTCATCAGTGGTTCTAACTCCAGCCCAATTCCCACCTGCACTACCATCCTTTCACCCAATGCTTTCAGTAGGCGATTTTGCAACCACTTTGTAATAGGATAGTCACACCTGTACAAGTACAGCCACATCCCAGCACCACCAACAAAACAACATGCTTCGAGGAAGAAAGGAGGGCAGAACAAAAGTGCTCACTGATATATTAGGGAAAGCCAACATTGAAGCTGCTTTTCCTACAAGGAATACAAAGAAGAGGTGGAAAAGAAAAAATGGAAGTAACGAAAGCAAGAAAAACAAAGAAGCAGGTTGTGAAGAGATTTTGGTGAGAAGGCAGCGCTGAGCAAAAATGAAACTGAAAAGGTTAAGACAGTGACTGTTGATGACAACTCAGACAGTTCTCTTGGGTAAGATTAAATAGAAAAAACAAGTTTTTTAAACTGAAAGTAAGGAGCGACATTAAAACTTAAAACGAACAGAAACTATTCCGTATACGAAAGGGGCTGTCCCCTCCTCAACGCCTTGCTCTTTACGCTAAAGTTTTTTATTGTTTTTAAAAATAAAGTTGTGAGACAGAGTCAAATTTTAGCGTAAAGAGCGAGGTGTTGAGGAGGAGACAACCCCTTCAATTCTTTAAGAATGACACCTTAATCACAAATGCCGTAAAAACTTTAGCGTAAAGAGCGAGGTAATTACTAGGGGGCAAACCAAATCATATACATAATAATTTATGTTCGTTTTAAGTTTTGATGTTGCTCCTCATTTTCAGTTGAAAAAATTGTTTGTTTTTTTTTTATTTAATTTCTGATCGTTTTTTTAAACAATGCTGGGAAATCCGGTGCCACCTTCATAGCAATGTCCCTTCCCCCATGAAAACTTCCGCCATGGAAAGATCCTCCCACGTAACCCCCGATCCACCCCCCCCCCCCAATACTAGAAAAAATCCTCCCTGAAAACTTCTGTATACTTCCCAATAACGAATACTATATGTAAGTAGTAATGCACCTATTAATACTAAACTAGATCTAAAAATAGACTATGACGATAATATGTTACTAACCGGACTCCAAATAAGACATCTACTCATGTAAGAAACTAGATCTAAAAATAGCCTGTGACGCTGGACGAGTATTAAATTATTTCTTCAGGAATTTATCACATTTTTTGTGTGAGGACATTGACCTACTTTATAGGAAGGAATATAATACAGCGCCGCCATGTAGAACAGCACCTCTAATGTCTACTAAACCGATAAAGCTGAGGGGGTTATTAATATAATGCGTTCTAGACGGCCTGCTTTTCATAGTTCTTTTTTGTACTTTCCATAATTTAGTTACTAAAGTATAATATTCTGACAATGATTATTTTACAGACTTAATCCTTTTTAAAAGGGTTAATTATTTCTCATTATCGAAATTTATAGCAAAACAGATTGACATTGGGATCTCTCAGTGAACTGTCTGGAAACGTCAAAAGGGAAAATTCTTTATACGCTTTATTGAGCGTTAGACAAGGTGATACGAGTTCAACATACCATTAACAGATCGACATTTCAACTCGATATTTAAAGGAGAATATGTTTTGGATCAATTTTTAGAATGTTTAGTTGATCGAAACGGAAAATAGGAATAGGTTTATCTATCATATGGTTAGAATATTTTTAGCTTTTCACAAGTCGATATAAAATAGGTTTATATATCCTTAATTTAGAGGTCTGGTCATCTCATAATGGCTAAGAACTGCTGAAAGTGTTCCATTTTTTAACATAAAATAAAGTTTATTCTAAGCACATCATACGCACAAATGGGTTTATAGATTCTTGATTTAGAGGTCTGGATTTCTCATAATTACTAAGGACTGCTAAAAATGATTATTTCTAGCAAAAAATAGTTTATTCTAAACAAACGGTACGCAAAAATGGCTATATCGTAATGGCGAAGGACCGCTAAAAATGTTTTTTTTTAATATAAAATACAGTTTATTCTAAACAAATGGTACGCAAAAATTGGTTTATAGATCCTTAATTTAGAGCTCTGGCTATCTCATAATGGCTAAGAACTGGTAAAAGTGTTTATTTTTAACATAAAATACAGTCTATTCTAAACAGATGGTACAAACAAATGGGTTTATAGATCCTTAATTTAGAGATCTGGCTATCTCATAATGGCTAAGAACTGCTAAAAGTGTTTTTTTTAAACATAAAATACAGTTTATTCTAAACAAATGGTACGCACAAATGAGTTTATAGATCCTTAATTTATAGGTATGGCTATCTCGTAATGGCTAAGAACTGCTAAAAGTGTTTATTTTTAACATAAAATACAGTCTATTCTAAACAGAAGGTACGCACAAAGGGGTTTATAGATCCTTAATTTAGAAGTCGGGCTATATCGTAATGGCAAGGGACTGCTAAAAATAGTTTATTTTTTAACATAAATTACAGTTTATTCTAAACAAATGGTACGTACAAATGGGTTTATAGATCCTTAATTTAGAGGTCTGGCTATATCGTAATGGCTAAGGACTGCTGAAAATGTTTTAATTTTTAACATAAAATAAGTTTATTCTAAACAAATGGTACGCAAAAATGGGTTTATAGATCCTCAATTTAGAGGTCTGGCTATCTCATAATGGCTAAAAACTGCTAAAAGTGTTTATTTTTAACATAAAATACAGTCTATTCTAAACAGATGGTACGCACAAATGGGTTTATAGATCCTTAATTTAGAGGTCGGGCTATATCGTAATGGCTAAGGACTGCTAAAAATGTTTTATTTTTTAACATAAAACACAGTTTATTCTAAACAAATGGTACGCACAAATGTGTTTATAGATCCTTAATTTAGAGGTCTGGTTGTATCGTAATGGCTAAGGACTGCTAAAAATGTTTTATTTTTTTAACATAAAATACAGTTTATTCTAAGCAAATCATACACACAAATTGGTTTATAGATCCTTAATTTAGAGGTCTAGCTATCTCGTAATGGCTAAGAACTGCTAAAAGTGTTTACTTTTAATTATAAAATACAGTTTATTCTAAACAGATGGTTCGCGCAAATGGGTTTATAGATCATTAATTTAGAGGTCTGGCTATCCCATAATGGCTATGGACTGCTAAAAATGTTTATTTCTACCAAAAAATATAGTTTATTCCGAACAAATGGTACCCAGAAATGGGTTTATAGATCCTTAATTTAGAGGTATGACCATCTCATAATGGCTAAGAACTGCTAAAAGTGTTTATTTTTAACATAAAATACAGTTTATTCTAAACAAATCATACGCACAAATGGGTCTATAGATCCTTAATTTAGAGGTCTGGCTATCTCGTAGTGGCTAAGGACTGCTAAAAATGTTTATTTCTAATAAAAAAATACAGTTCTTTGTGCACAAATCATACGCACAAATGGGTTTTTAGATCCTTAATTTAGAGATCTGGCTATCTCATAATGGCTAAGAACTGCTAAAAGTGTCTATTTAATGAGCTAAAATACACTTTATTCTAAACAGATGGTACGCACAAATGGGTTTATAGATCCTTAATTTAGAGGTCTAGCTATCTCGTAATGGCTAAGGACTGCTAAAAATGTTTATTTCTACCAAAAATATAGTTTATTCTGAACAAATGGTACCCATAAATGGGTTTATAGATCCTTAATTTAGAGATCTGGCCATCTCACAATGGCTAAAAACTGCTAAAAGTGTTTATTGTAACATAAAATACAGGTTATTCTAAACAAATTATACGCACAAATGGGTTTATAGATCCTTAATTTAAAGGATTGGCTATCTCGTAATGGCTAAGAACTGCTAAAAATGTTTATTTCTAGCAAAAAATACAATTTCTTCTAAACAAATATTACGCACAAATATGTTTATAGATCCTTAATTTAGAGGTTTGGCTATCTCATTATGGCTACGAACTTCTAAAAGTGTTCATTTATTGAGTTAAAAAACACTTTATTCTAAACAGATGGTACGCACAAATGGGTTTATAGATCCTTAATTTAGAGGTCTTGCTATCTTGTAATGGATAAGGATTACTAAAAATGTTTATTTCTACCAAAAATATAGTTTATTCCAAACAAATTGTACGCAAGAATGGTTTATAGATCCTTAATTTAGAGGTCTGGCCATCTGATAATGGCTAAAAACTGCTAAAAATGTTTTTTCAATGAGGGAAATGATAGAATAATGTCTTTTGAAAAGTATTGCTTATTATTGGGGTATACATAAAGTCGAAATTAATAAAGTAATATCTATTTTAAGTGATGATATGATAGTCCTGTGAGGGAAATGATATAATAATATCTTTTGAAAAATCGTATTCGAAGTCATAGGTTTCAAGGAAAAAATTCCAAAATGCACTTTGAAACGTCAACAGAAAGTATCATTGACATGATAAACCACGATACAACACTACAAAAAATATTCCTAGTCATACGTTTAAAATGAAAAAAAAAATTCCAAAATACACTTCAAAACATCAACAGAATGTAACACTGACAAGATAATCCATGAAAAAACATTACAAAAATACTCCAGGTCATACTTTTCAACGACAAATTCCAACATTCACTTTGGAACATCAACAAAATGTAACACTGACAAGATAAACCACGACACAACACTAAAAAATATTCCAAGTCATACGTTTAAATGAAAAAATTAAGAAATGCACTTTGAAACATCAACAGAATGTAAGACTG
>JAQQPU010019271.1:0-16636 GCA_029168905.1 Artemia sp. Kazakhstan ARC1039
CATGTTGCAAAAGTACTAGAGAAATATAGTACACTGCTCTATCATAGTCACAGTCCTATAAAGGCTGCATTGGCCGAACGATTGATAAGAACTATTCGACTTTTAATTTCAAGATATTGTACATTGAAAAATACGCCGGCTTTTATTCATGATCTAGATAAAATCATGTTGATTTATAATCAACGACCTCATCGATCATTGTCCAACTCTACACCAACGGAAGTTCATCATTCGGATCATAATACAATTGACACCTTTCTTAAACAATATTCCAATGAATCAAAGGCCAAGAAGAAGAAGAAAAATAAATTCAAGGTTGGTGATACTGTTCGAATTAATAGAACAACTAATGTTTTTGAAAAGGGGAATTACTTGTGGTCCACTGAACTTTTTAAAGTGGCAAAAATCCTAGACACTAAACCCATAACTTATCGCCTGCGTGATACCAAAGATGAAGAGATTCTCGGCGGCTTTTATGACTATGAATTGCAAAAAGTTAAAAATGCTAGTGAAATCTATCAAATTGAAAAGATATTAAAGACACGTACTCGCGGGGGTAAGAAACAGTTACTTGTTCGCTGGCTAGGATACAACTCTGATTTTGATTCTTGGATTGGTGTTGAAGATATTGACAATGCCCAATGATTTCTATGTAACTTTCATGTCCAACGTTTCCGATCCTCTCTACAATGACTTGAATACGACAAGTGATTTTTGGACAAAAGTCTCACCCGCCATCAAATTTGACGGTGCATATGAAGTGGCTCTTGTCGACTGTATTCTCAAAAATACCTATGACATCCTGAGAAAGGATCGTAAATATGAAATAAAAATTAGACCGTTTGAATTCGGTGATGAAGGTGCAATGGCAACTTTTGACTCTAATGAGTACCCTATTGCTAACATCCCCTACAGGGAATACAATAACATGCATGAACTGTGTCGAGTTATCAACAAAAAAATTGCAAGTCGAAAAAAAGGTGGTTTCACTTTCAATTACTCGACGGAACAAAGGAGAATTTATATTACCAATCCATTTGAGAATGAAAGAATTTTCCTCAATGAGAATTTACGTGAGGTTCTTGGTTTTAAAAAACGTATTATTAAGACAGAAAATTTCAGTGGTAGTGACCATGTTATCTATGCAGACTATGCACCCAGCTTCTCCACGGACACTTGTATATTTCTCTACGCTTCATTTGTGGAAACATCTCGGGTTGGTAATTCAAATGTTCCCCTCCTACGAGTTCTTGAACGAAAAACCAATCAAGAACATGTTCACCACTACAATATAAAGCATCTTCAGTATATTCCCGTAAACACTTCCTATTTGGAACTCTGTCAGTTAACACTAAGAACTGAATTAGGTGATCCAATAGCAATTTCAAAAGGCTTAGCAGTGATTACATGTCATTTTCGACCTATTGTCAACGACAAAGACGGTACAATCACCTAAAAAAAAATGAACAATAGAAGAATTCCATTTGTCTGTCCCGATATCGATTGTTATCTCGGTGCTTTGAGTCCACGTCAAATAGGCAATGGATTGGAGTACTACAAGGGGCGTACTACAATGTCTGGCTATGGTCTTGGTAGCTGGTTTGCTAAGCTATTTCGTTCTGCACTACCCCTTGCCAGAAAATATCTTGTACCTGCTGCATCAAATTTTGCAGCCTCCACACTACAGGACTGGGGGTCGGGCAAGAATTTCAAGGAGAGTGTTAAAGAAAATATTAGATCTTCAGCAAGAGCCGTTGGCGAACAATTAAAATCTCGACAAAATGGGGAGGGATTGAAAAGGATGCGTTCGCGTCATTCACTCATCAGTCTCCACCCAGGCAGGAAGCAAAGGACATCAACAAGGACTTTGAGAAATAAAACAACAAAGACCAATAAGCAGAAGAAGAAAAAGAAAAAGATTGTTAGATCAAAGAAGGATTTCTTCTCTTAAGATGACTTATCTCCCTCACAAGGAATCATATCCATCAATCACTTCCTCATTGAATCTATTCAATGCTGAAAATGTTGATGTCAGTGTCAAGTATGGCTACTATGAACAATTTCACCCTCAACAACCCCTCTCGGAAAATATACACTTTCAAATATTTTCCAATGAAGACTATTTCATTGATTTGTCGTCAACATTTATTGATTTAAATGTTGTGGTGAAGAAAAAGTCAGATAATACAACTCCAAATGCCGGCGATGGTCTCTCCTATGAAAACTGTATTCTGCACAACCTATTCAAACAAATTAATGTATTTATTAATGGGACATTGGTGAGCACTAGCAATAATTTATCCAACTATGCAAGCTACATACAATTTATGATGATGACGCCAAAGGCGTACAAGGAGATGAGAGGACAATCATTGGGCTATGAATATCGAACAGGTGTTGATACTGACGGTGAGTTGACTACTGCAGTGACCCAGGAGTATCATCTAGTTGGAAAATTAAATCATGAGATATTCAATATATCCCAATGGCTACCCCCCAATGTCAAGATTGACATAAAGTTACAGATGGCCCCATCGAATTTCATTTTGAGAAAAACACTTCCTGCAGCACCCGATGCAAATGTTATTATCACATCGGCAATTCTCCACGTCCGAAAACAACAAGTTATGAGCTCTGTTGCATTGGCAGTGGAAAAGCTAAGAGCCAATGGTAACAACATTAAACTTCTTGTCCCCCATACAATCACCAATCAACGTCACATTGCCACCGGTTCTCGTAGCTATAGCGATTCATCGTTTATCAATGGAGAAATCCCTTCAAAATTGGCTTTGGCCTTTGTGAAGAGTGGCAGTGCCGTTGGATCCTGGACTGAATCCCCCCATGATTTTAATTTTTTCGGTCTATCTAGCCTTGTGTGCAAAGTGAATGGTATTCCACTGTACACTCTATCATTTGATAAAAAATCCTATAGAACTCTGTACGAGTTGACCATGCAATCCCTAGATCATGACTCTCAACTATTTGAAAATGGAATAACCGAATCAATGTTTTCAAAAAATCATGGGGTTATTGTTTTGGACTTGTCAGGCACACAGGATATGAGCATAGTACGAACTGGGAATGTACGTTTAGAGTGTACATTTGCCGATGCTCTGACTGAGAGTATCACGCTAATATCACTGAGTCAATTTGAAACCTATTGGGAAATCACACCCGACGGCAGTGTTCTACTAGACCTTGCACCATGAACACAAATCAAATAATCAATGTATTTAGTATGGATCCATACATGTCCCAATACAAGTCCTATTGCATACCCTCGGACTTCATTGAAAAAATTCCAAGTGTTAACAATACCCTAATCATTGTTAATAGCAGTCCATCGACTTTGAAGACCGGTCATTGGCTATGCATCTTTCAAACAGCGAAGAATATTGAATTTTTTGATCCTCTTGGCCTATCGTATAAATTCTACGTTCCATACATCAGCAACTTTATTGAAAGCAGTGGGAAAACCATTATTCAAAATCAACGAAGAGTACAGGATTTAACAACTAAGACATGTGGCTTTCATGCACTACTCTTTTTCATGTTCAGATGTCGTGGCTACACCTACAAGCAGTTTCTCAACATCTACGTTGACTTACCTCAATTGAACGACTTTCTAGTGGAGAATATACTTACAAGTGTATTTAATATTGATTTTAGTGCCCTAAGAATAAAATGTTCTAAAGATGTATGTGAAATTGTTTATTAATAAAAAAAAAATTATATACATGATAAAACGACTTTTCTACTCTTTAGATTTCATCCACTACTAGGTATTTGTCAACAACAACTAGTGCAGGTAGATTATCTGAATTCACAGTGTACTGATCCTGATGTACTGCAATGTCAGGGTCACATTTTCTACAGTAGAGTGTGACTTCACTCTTGTCATACCTCTTTGTATAGTCAATGATACTATTCGCATTCATTCTATAGAATTCACATGTTTCAATTTGTGTATTTGAAGCAATTTCACAAACAGTGTCCTCAAGTGTCGAATCACATTCTGTCACTGCCAAATAAAAATCTGTGGGCTTATAATCAAAACACCCAGTGTCTTCACAACAATGACGTAGAAACCATATTCTCTTGTTGTTCCAACAGTTGAATCGTTGACCTGGTTCCTCCTCCCAGAACAATCTAAAACCACGACGATACCAATCTCGTAGCAATAAACTAAAATCACGGTTAGGATTCTTTCCAATCATACCGGGATATGTACTCTCCCACTGCTTACATTTATCATAATGACAATTGGAGCATAGGTGGCCTCTAGGATGAGAGTCACACACCTCTTCAAGACAGGAATTACAACCTTTAATTTGTACAGCATATCCTCTATGCAATTTACACGGGTTGCATAATCTACACTTTTCATCATACTCCTCAATCATTGTGCAATTCTCACATGATGACCCACTGCCCAGTGAGTACATACATAGTGGGCATGTATGGAACATTTTGTCATGTGTTGACGCTCTCACTGCCACAATGAAACTGAGCTAGCAACATCAAAAAATTGCCTGAGATAGAGAGAGAGAGAGAGGAGTAAATCATCCTTGAGCATCATCTTTCTTATGAAAAAAAAAAGTCCTAAATTTCTAAAAACTAATGTTTAAAAGCATATCCACAATATCATTTTGCTGTGTCGTGATCAATATATCAATAAATTGTGTAAATGCATTTGGACCACGATGTAGAAGCTTCATACAATAGTCTAATGATGGAGAATCAGTTTTCATTATATCGACAAGCATTCCCCGAGAAAATATCTTCCTTTGAATAGACAACTCTAGAAAATCATCATCTAGAATCAAACGTTTTTCCATAAGAATTAGATTCCTCATGATTCGATCTTTCTCGAATCTATCCATTTTTTAGAGTCCTAACTCTCTCACAACCAACTTCAGACTAATCAGAATCTCGTTTTGTACTCTAAAAAATATACGCTTGTCTACTATAGAAAAAAAGAAAAAAATACCATTGATTTAGAAACAGTTTTATTGAACATAATTACAATAATAATATTCACTGATGCATTTTGTTCTCATCAATATATTTCGATAGGATATCTAATGCTGACCGAAGTTTATTTATATGGAGAATATTTACTTTTCCAGCAAAACACAGCTGTTCCTCCTGCTTAAATTTGCTTAATGATATCACGTATCTAGCATACATAGTGTCCCATTCAAGACATAGTCTACAACCAGCAGTTATTTCCACAGCTACATTGGGTACTCGTATATCGTTGCTGCTGCTGCTGTCGGTTCCATCATTAATCTCCAATAGTGTAAATGCACCACTCATTTTTTTTCTCCACTAATATCCTCTCAAATAAAAACTATTCTCTTTGAATCCAATTCTCTTACTAATATGAATTGTAGTGAAAACCATTCCTTTTATTCAAATCCTAATCACCAATCAAGTTATACTCGTTCCTCTTGGCAAAGAGTGTGATGACCTGTAGAATAGGACTACTAGAAGAACCTGTTTGGTACGGGGGCGTTGTAGAAATAGTACCTTGCATTCTACTGGTATATAAGGTTTTCGAGCAGAAAAACAAGCAGAAATTAACATAAGTTGGGCTCAAAACCCCTATGCCTTCCCAAGGCCAAAACATAATTTGCACTTACTAAAAAAATATAAATGTTTTTCTTTTATAACTTTAATAAATCAAATAATATTAACATTTTGATTACTAAATATAAGTATGTATATTAAACCGACAATGCACATTCATTTGTATTTTTTCAGTAAAGTGCAAATTATGTTCTGGCCTTGGGAAGGCATAGGGGCTTTGAGCCCAACTTATGTTAATTTCTGCTCGTTTTGAGTTTGAATCGGTAATTTATTGCAATTTCTGTTCGTTTTGGGTTTCATTTATTTATCGATGCTGATTTGTGGTAGTTTCACGCTTGGTAGATTATTTGATTATATTTTTGCTCATTTTTTGTTTAATGGAGTTCTTTACTTTTCTTTGAAAAACTTATTTTGTGGAAAAAGATTTTTTAATTAATCACCTTAAATAACGTGTTAGACCACTTGCCATTCTGTTTATAAATAATATGAAAATAGACATATAACCAACAGATAGAGCTTTTAATCAAGACAGTCATAAAGATTGAGTTTTAACTAACATAGTTATTAGTTTTACACTCTAATTATAATACTATAAAATCTATTTCAGAACTTATCATTATTTCACTAATTTAGTAACTTATCTATTTATATCAAGTACCTAATTGCCAAAGTATAATCACCTACGGAACAAGTACAGACAAAACTCTCCAAAAGTGACCCCGCGTACCTCAGCGCCTCTAGTCGCAAAATGTTGTAGGCTACTACTTAATCGCTCCGAGCCAAAGTACTTTGCTCCGGCCAATAATTATGCTAGAGCGTGATTCAGGCGACGAGTGACCGGGATGAATTGTGTAACTACGGTTTTTAGTTGCCAGGTTTGCATAGGTATACAAAGCGTCACTTTTTTGTGTGGAGAGGATAGGTTTTGTCAGTACTTGTTGCGTAGGTGATTATACTTTGCTAATTACTTCATTATCAAGTTACTACTACTACTATTAGTAACAACTCAATGCAGCACCAAGCCACCTGAGGCCAGTACAGCTACGCAAGCTCCTAAATCTGAATCTATTCAAAACCACCCTCCCAAGAAGTTCCCACTTCCATTAGATCTTTCCTACAGCATCTTCGTACCCTATTCGGGGATGACCTTTTTGTTTGGCCCTATACGGTTGACCGACAAGGACTATTTAGTCAATCTGACATCCTTCATCCGCGGAAAAAGTCCTAGCCATTTTAACCTTTATTATTATAGCCCTGAAAAGTGGTATTGAATCAAGTTTTTCTTAATGCTTAGTGGCTGAGATACGGTAAGTCAGTCGGGTACCTAAAACAATCCCTAAACAATTTTCCTGTAAAACATCAAGCAAATCCTCCTCCGTCTATCGAAGGATCCGTGCTTCAGAACTATACTTAACCACTGTCATCACTGTAGTTTCAAATATTCTAATTTTGGTTTGCAGATTTATCTTCATGCTCTTTAAACTTTTTCAACTGTGAAAAAACACCCTGGGTCTTGGCTATTCTATTTTTAACACCTTTACTGCACCCACCGTCTTTGATAAAAATTCCACCTAGGTAGGTGAAGCTGTCCACTTAATCGATCTCCCCGCTGCCCAGCGTCACTTTTTTGACTTCACTAATTGTTAGTCTTAGCGACTTAGTCTTCTTAACATTAATTTTCCAATCCATTCTTGCACCCTAAACTCTCAAAACCTTTAAAAATTCATTCATTTTTTTAACATTTTCATCAAGATGCTTAACTCATCAACAGAATCTAAGTCAAAAGAATATTTCTGTGTTTTTCCATTGCCTTTGTTTGCTCCTTAAGACTAAGTCCATCAAAATAATCCATATAAATGAGGATAGGCCGCAACCTTGCTTAAATCCTGATTTAAATACAACGCCAGCTAATAACCTTTCTTCCTACCTTAACTGCAGCAATCATATCCTCGTATTTAGCACTAATTACTTTAATATGTTTTCCTGGTGTAGCACACAAGGATAGGACCTTCGCTAAAGCTCTTCTATCAACTGAATTAAACACTTGCTCATAATCTATAAAACAGAGGAATAAAGGGTTTTGATGACTCAGGCACTTCTCAATTATTCATTTAAGAGTGAAAATCTGGTCAACGCATCTTCTCTGGTTCTTAAAAACTCACTGTTCTTCTTTTAAAACTTTATCTGCAGAATTTATAAGTCTAAAAGTATTATCATACTAAGTAATTGGCTTCCTCCAGAAACCAACCTCATGCCACTATAATTACCACACGCATTCTTATCACCTTTCTTATAGAGGCGTTTAATTAGAGTTTTCCTAAAATCGCAAGGTACTTCCCCCTTTTCAAAAACAATATTCATAACCTTCAGCAGTTTACCTCTAATTTTATAACTACCATATTTATAAAACTTCGTTTACCACCCTGTCAGCACCTGGGGCCTTATCATTTTTTAATCCTCTTAGTTCTGTTACTAACTCTTCCTCAAAAATCTTCCTTCACATCCAAAGTGTCACAAACTTTTCCGTTCTTCATATATCTTTTCCTGTAACTCTATCATAGTTTAGCACATTTTCTAATGTTCTGGCCATCTCTGTTTAACACCCTCGTTATCACTATTTGTGGCCTCGTTTCTATCTCTAACTGGGACAAGTCGAGATTGACTATTCCCTCTCAATTTATTAACATGATATTACAATGTTTTACTATTATGCCACCTAACTGCATCTACCAAATCTTTAGCAATTTCATCCATGGCCTCCACTTCACAAATCTTTAATTCACTTTTTAATGCTTTCTCTACTTTCTTTACTTTCCTCTTATATTCAAATGATCTGCCACTCAAATAATTCTTTTACAAGCCCCTCATTTTCTCTATTAAATATAAAGCATTTTTACTAATATTCTTAGCCGTGTTTCTAACTTTCTCCCCTAAGGGAATATCAGCGACTTCAAAGCCATTTTCCTAAAAGTATTCCATCCATCATCAACATTGTGAAATTTTAGACCCTCAAGTTTAGTATTCAACTGTTCCTGGAAAGTTTCTCTCAAATTCTCATCCTGGAGTATACCAACATCATAACTTCTCGGTAGTTAGTTACTCTTCCTAAATTTCCGCTTTAGGCTAACCCTAGACAGTACTATATGGCGATATTTACTTTCAAACAGTTCGTGGTAACGAACTGTAAGTAAGGAGCGACTCGGCTCAATAGTAACCGAAACTCTAAATAACAGAATTTTGAAACCAGTAGATGCATCAAAAGAATCAGTTATGCTGATTTCAAATATATAAGTTTCATCAAGTTTAGTTTTACCCATCAAAAGTTACGAGCCTGAAAAAAATTACCTTATTTTCGAAAAAAAGGGGGAAATACCCACTAAAAGTGATAAAATCTTAATGAAAACCAAACCATTAGATTCAGCGTAACAGAAAGCCTTACTGCAGATGTTTCAAGCTCCTATCTGCAAAAATGTGGAATTTTGTATTTTTTGCCAGAAGAAAGATCACGGATGCGTGTGTATTCGTTTTTTTTTCAGGGGATATTGTATCGATCCAGTAGTCCTAGAATATCGTGAGAGGGCTCATTCGAACTGAAATTAAAAGTTCTAGTGCCTTTTTCAAGTGACCAAAAATGGAGGGCAACATGACCTCCTTTTTTTCCGATTTTTTTCCGAAGTCACCCAATCAAAATTTTGAGATGGCCATTTTGTTCAGCATAGTCGAAAATATAATAAATATGTCTTTTAGGATGACTTAATCCCCCACAGTTCCTGGGGGAAGGGCTGCAAGTTATGAACTTTACCCATTGTTTACGTATAGTAGGCCTATTGGTTATTGGGAACTATACAGACCTTTTCAGGAGGGATTTTCTTCTCCTTGGCGGGGAGGAAAGGGTCGGAGAAGGGGGTTACGTGAGAGTATCTTTCCCTAGAGGAAGTTTTCTTAGTACTTTCAAAAGAGCTATCTATATTTTAATTAAACGGCCTTTGTGATTCAGGGGTTTGTGATTTTTGTGACAAAAAAACAAGCGATACGGCTCAATAGTAGTCAAAACTTTAAAAAACGGAATTTTTATGTCAATAAAGATATATCAAAAGAATAGGCTTATACTGCTATTGAAAAAAGCTTCTCATTGTTCCAATTAAACGAAGATAGTGTTTCAGAAGCCGTTCTTAAAGAGTTGAGAGAAAATTCGTAAGTTACGTATATTTATTACTAACAAAAACGTTCGTAAATAAAATTAAACCCGAAAAATTGGAGGGCCACTAGGTACCCTCCCCCACCCTTTTTCTCAAATTCGTACGATCAAGATTTTCAGAAAGCCATTTAGCCAAAACAAGGTAAAATTAATATGCAAATTTCGTTTTAATTATTCATATACGGTTAGCTAATTTCAAAACCTGCATTAATTCAAAAACATTCAGAAATTAAATAAAAAAAAAAACAATTTTTTTTAACAGAAAGTAAGGAGCGACATCTAACTTAAAACGAACAGAGATTATTCCAAATATGAAGGGGGTTGCCTCCTCCTCAACACCTCGCTCTTTACCCTAAAGTTAAAATTTTCTTCCAATTCTTTAAGAACGACTTCTGAAAAACTATGTTCGTTTAATCGGAACAATGAGAAGCTTTATTCAAAATTATTAAAAAACTTTAGCTTAAAAAGCGAGGTGTTGAGAAGGAAGCAACCCCCTTCATATACGGAATAATCACTGTCCGTTTTAAATTTTAATGACGCTCCTTACATTGTGTTAAAAAAAATTGTTTTTTTTATTTAATTAACATCAATAACAGAGCTCCTATACACCCTAGCATCTAAGATAATTTCTTAAGCCACATTGCCTGCCATAATGTAAGAAAAGGAAACGATCAAAAAAGGGGTTTTTAAGGCCAAACGAGAGTACTGAATAAACAAACGAAGCGAATATTTCGAGAGGACAACCGCCTCTCTTCTTGGACGCGAAATGAAATAGTACATTCAAGGAAAGTGCCGAAGAAAAAAAACAACAAAACGTGGAAAGTCAATGTGAAAAAAAACAAAAAAAAAACAATTAAAAAACTAAAAAATTAAAAAATGAATAAAATTCAATAAAATCCAAAAAAATTTATGCGAATTAGAACCAAATACATAACAACCATAAAGCGAGTAATTCGCCAATATCCGCGACTTGCACAAAATCCAAAAAATTATGAACTGCCATCGGTTTCATTAGTTGCCCTTCAATCACCTTCGACTATTAAAAAGGGTACTAGCCCTTTCAATTTCCAGTCAAATAATCCCTTTGAAGTTTCTAAAACAACGCTTTATATAAAATGTTATGTGCCCTCTGGGCATAGCTTACAACCCTTGCCTTGAGGGCTGTGGGGGGGGGGGGTGTTGTTATCCTCAAATACATAATTTCCAGATATTTCAACTACGTTCAACAAAATGGCCATATAAAATATTGACAGTAAATGCTTGGGAAATGATGGGCATGGAGCGGGGGTGATTCTCTTTTCGCTTACTCTCAACTATTAAAAAGGAAAATAGCCGTTTCAATTTCCAATCCAATGAAACTTTTTTGAAGTTTTTACGACAACGCTTTCTATACAAACCTTATATGCCCCCAGGGCATAACTTATGATCTTAGCCCTGAGGGCTGTGGGGTGGGGTTGTCATACTTAAAACACAATTTCCGGACCCTTCAACTACGTTCACCAAAATGGATATATCAAAATGTTGATCAGAAGTGTTTGGGGGAATGATGGGCGTGGGTGAGACGGGTTCACTCGCCCTCCCATGGCTTTTGACTATTAATAAGGGCACTAGCCATCTCAATTCCCAATTGACAGAAGTAGTTACCTAGTATGCACTATGAGGGATACATGAAAGGATACAAGAAACGGTACAAGATAATAGTATATACAATATGAACAGTACATGAATTGCGCAAGAAAAACCCATGGCTATGTCATTAAACTTACACGTGAACATTCTAAAAGTTGGCAAGGTTTTTGTTTTTGATAAGAATTGCACAATGAATGTACCGTTTGACGTGGGCATTTTTTAGGAGCCAATCAGAGGCATCGATGCTTGTTCAATATACGATAACTTGATTTGTGGTTGGGATTTGAATAAAATTAATGGTTTTCACTACAATTCATATTAGTAAGAGAATTGAATTCAGAGAGAATAGTTTATTTGAGAGGATATTAGTGGAGAAAAAATTAGTGGTGCATTTACATTATTGGAGATTAATGATGGAGCCGACAGCAGCAGCAACGATATACGAGTACCCAATGTGGCTGGGAAATAACCGCTCGCTGTAGACTATGCCTTGAATGGGACAGTATGTATGCTAGATACGTGATATCATTAAGCAAGTTTAAGCGGGAGGAGCAACTATGTTTTGCTGGAAAAGTGAATATTCTCCATATAAATAAACTTCGGTCAGCATTAGATGTCCTATCGATATATATTGATGAGAACAAAATGCATCAGTGAATATTATTATTGTAATTATGTTCGATAAAATTGTTTCTAAATCAAAGGTATTTTTCTTTCTATAGTAGACTAGCGTATATTTTCTAGAGTAGAAAAAATTCTGGTTAGTCTGAAGTTGGTTGTGAGAGAGTTAGGACTCTACAAAAATGGATAGATTTGAGAAAGAGCGAATCTTGGGGAATCTAGTGTTTATGGAAAAACGTTTGATTCTAGATAACGATTTTCTAGAGTTGTCTATTCAAAGGAAGATATTTTCTCGGGGAATGCTTGTCGATATAATGAAAACTGATTCTCCATCATTAGACTATTGTATGAAGCTTCTACATCGTGGTCCAAATGCATTTACAAAATTTATTGATATATTGATCACGACACGGCAAAATGATATTGTGAATATGCTTTTAAACATTAGTTTAGAAATTTAGGACTTTTTTTCATGAGAAAGATGGTGCTCAAGGATGATTTACTCCTCTCTCACTATCTCCGACAATTTTGTTGTTGCTAGCTCAGTTTCATTGTGGCAGTGAGAGTGTCAACACATGAAAAAATGTTCCATACATGTCCCCTATGTATGTACACACTGGGCAGCTGGTCATCATGTGAGAATTGCACAATGATTGATGAGTATTATGAAAAGTGTAGATTATGCAACCCGTGTAAATTGCATAGAGGATATGCTGTACAAATTAAAGTTTGTAATTCCTGTCTTGAAAAGGTGTGTGCCTCTCATCCTAGAGGACACCTATGCTCCAATTCCCATTATGATAAATGTAATCAGTGGGAGAATACATATCCAGGCATGATTGGAAAGAATCCTAACCGTGATTTTAGTTTATTGCTACGAGATTAGTATCGTCGTGGTTTTAGATTGTTCTGGGAGGAGGAGCCGGGTCAGCGATTCAACTGTTGGAACAGCAAAAGAATATGGTTTCTACGTCATCGTTGTGAAGATAATGGGTGTTATGATTATAAGCCCACTAATTTTTATTTGGCTGTGACGGAATGTGATTCGACACTTGAGGACACTGTTTGTGAAATTGCTTCAAATAAGCAAATTGAAGCATGTGAATTCTATAGAATGAATGAGAATAGTATCACTGACTATACAAAGAGATATGACAAGAGTGAAGTCACACTCTATTGTAAAAAATGTGACCCTGACATTGCAGTACATCAGGATCAGTACACTGTGAATTCAGATAATCTACCTACACTAGTTGTTGTCGACAAATACCTATACCTAGTAGAAGATGAAATCTAAAGAATAGAAAAGTCGTTTTATCATGTATATAAATTTTTTTTATCATTTATTAATAAACAATTTCACATACATTTTTAGAACATTTTATTCGTAGGGCACTAAAATCAATATTAAATACGCTTGTAAGTATATTTTCCACAAGAAAGTCGTTCAATCGAGGTAAGTCAACGTAGATGTTAAGAAACTGCTTGTAGGTGTAGCCACGACATCTGAACATGAAAAAGAGTAGTGCATGAAAACCACATGTCTTAGTCGTTAAATCTTGTACTCTTCGTTGATTTTGAATACTGGTTTTCCCACTGCTTTCAATAAAGTTGCTGATGTATGGCGTGTAGAATTTATAGGATAGGCCAAGAGGATCAAAAAATTCAATATTCTTCGCTGTTTGAAAGATGCATAGCCAATGGCCAGTCTTCAAAGTCGATGGACTGCTATTAATAATGATTAAGGTATTGTTAACACTTGGAATTTTTTCAATGAAGTCCGAAGGTATGCAATAGGACTTGTACTGGGACACGTATGGATCCATACTAAATACGTTGATTATTTGGTTTGTGTTCATGGTGCTAGGTCTAGTACAACACTACCGTCGGGTATGATTTCCCAATAGGTTTTAAATTGACTCAATGATATTAGCGTGATACTCTCAGTCAAAGTATCGGCAAATGTACACTCTAAACGTACATTCCCTGTTCGTACTATGCTCATATCATGAGTCCCCGCCAAGTCCAAAATAATTACCCCATGATTTTTTGAAAACATTGAATCGGTTATTCCATTTTCAAATAGTTGAGAGTCATGATCTAGGGATTGCATGGTCAACTCGTACAGAGTTCTATAGGATTTTTTGTCAAAAGATAGAGTGTACAGTGGAATACCATTCACTTTGCACACAAGGCTAGATAGACCGAAAAAATTATAATCATAGGGGGATTCAGTCCAGGATCCAACGGCACAGCCACTCTTCACAAAGGCCAAAGCCAATTTTGATGGGATTTCTCTATTGATAAATGATGAATCGCTATAGCTACGAGAGCCAGTGGCAATGTGACGTTGATTGGTGATCGTATGGGGGACAAGAAGTTTAATGTTTTTCCCATTGGCTCTTAGCTTTTCCACTGCCAATGCGACAGAGCTCATAACCTGTTGTTTTCAGACGTGGAGAACTGCAGATGTGATAATGACATTTGCATCGGGTGCTGCAGGAAGTGTTTTTCTCAAAATGAAATTCGAGGGGCCATCTGTAACTTTATGTTAATCTTGATATTGGGGGGTAGCCATTGGGATATATTGAATATCTTATGATTTAATTTTCCAACCAGATGATACTCCTGGGTCACTGCAGTAGTCAACTCACCGTCAGTATCAACACCTGATCGATATTCATAGCCCAATGATTACCCGATTACCCGAGCTACTTCTTCAAAGTATCTATTATCAATATCTCGGGTGAATGTGATAAAGTACCTTGGGCTTATGATTGATGAAAGATTATCTTTTAAAACACACATTCAAAATATATGCTTAAAGATTTCAAGGTATGTTGGTTTAATGCGGAGGTTGAAGCATTATTTGCCCTACTCTGTTTTACGAAGCATTTATTTTGCTCTGATTCAGTCTAATATTAATTATTGTTCTCTAGTATATTTATCTACATTTAAAAGCCATATTAAACCAATACAGATTTTACAAAATAAAGCAGTAAGAATCCTCAAACTTTTTATTTCATCGCCTATTTCACTTCCAAATAAGTCTTCTACAGCATCTTTATATACTTATTTAGATATACTTCCAGTTTCTAAACAATTTACTTTTGGAGCAATTATTTTCAGATTTAATTATGACATTAATAAATTACCGCCATATTACCTCAATCAAAGTTTGTTCTCCCGATCACAAGATTTACATCGTTATAACACGCGACAAAAAACGAGTATCTACATTGACAAGTATAGTACTGAGAGATCTAAATTCGCCCCGTTTGTGTCAATAGCCCGGTGCTGGGATGCTCACAAGGATTTTATTGATAAATTTTCTTCTATCCATTTACTAAAACGGAATCTTAAATTTCATTTAGTTCAGGATTATTTTTAATTAAGTGTCTTTTTAATATGATTAAGTTATTTGATTGGATTGTTGTTCTAAGTGAATGTGGGCCTCTCGGCTATCTTTTAGTATAAATTTATATTTAATAATATTGATAAGAATTTATGTTTTATTAATATTAATTTTATATATTTATATTTATATTTGGATCCTGGACTAGCTGCTACTTTCATATTATTGTTGTATTATTGTATCTTTGCCGTCGTAATTATCTTTGTATTGTAGCGTAAAATTTTTTATTGTATCTTTGTCTAGGCCTAGTTTTTCGAGCTTGTCTCCCCATGGGCCTATGTCAATTATATACATGTATATGTTAACAATAAAATGATTGAACTTGAAAAATAAAATGATTGAACTTGAATGATCGTCCTCTCAACACCTTGTATGCCTTTGGTGTCATCATCATAAATTGTATGTAGCTTGCATAGTTGGATAGATTATTGCTAGTGCTCACCAAAGTACCATTAATAAACACATTAATTTGCTTGAATAGGTTGTGTAGAATACAGTTCTCGTAGGAGAGACAATCGGCAGCAGTTGGAGTTGTATTATCTGACTTTTTCTTCACCGCAACATTTAAATCAATAAATGTTGATGACAAATCAATGAAATAGTCTTCATTGGAAAATATTTGAAAGTGTATATTTTCCGAGAGGGGTTGTTGGGGGTGAAAATGTTCATAGTAGCCATACTTGACACTGACATCAACATTTTCAGCATTGAAATAGATTCAATGAGGAACTAATTGATGGATATGATTCTATTGTGGGGGAGATAAGTCATCTTAAGAGAAGGAGTCCTTCTTTGATCTAACAATCTTTTTCTTTTTCTTTTTCTTCTTCTGCTTATTGCTCTTCGTTGTTTTATTCCTCAAAGTCCTTGTTGATGTCCTTCGCTTCCCGCCTGGGTGGAGACTGATGAGTGAATGACGCGCACGCATCCTTTTCAATCCCTCCCCATTTTGTCGAGATTTTAGTTGCTCACCAACGGCTCTTGCTGAAGATCTAATATTTTATGTAACACTCTCCTTGAAATTCTTTCCCGACCCCCAGTCCTGTAGTGTTGAGGCAGCAAAATTTGATGCAGCAGATACAAGATATTTTCTAAAAAGGGGTGGTGCAGAACGAAATAGACTAGCAAACCAGCTACCAAGACCATAGCCAGACATTGTAGTACGCCCCTTGTAAGTAGTC
>JAQQPU010019272.1:0-14494 GCA_029168905.1 Artemia sp. Kazakhstan ARC1039
TAAGTTTTTTACCTTGCTTACCTTGGCAGCAAAAGAACATCCTCCTTTATAAGCAACATCCTTAAAAGCTTTTAAGGATGCTTTTAAGGATGCTTTTCCCTTAAAAGCTTTTAACATCCTTGAAAGCTTTACAAAAGAATATTATGTTTTCGTTAGATGTTTCATGCTTTCGGTAAAGTGAAGTAATATATTTCTAAGAAAAAGATAATCAAACGTTTATAGTTATTTTCACAATTTTAGTGGTTTTTTTGGATATTTGAGTTTTTTAAAAACTAATTTCAGTTTTAAGTGACATTAATTAGACACATTAGTAAGTGGTCATCATCCAAATTATTGATATCAATGTTTCTAATATTTACCATCTACCATGCAACTTCTAATAGTATTATTAGGCAACTTTTACTTTAAAATTTTTAGGGTTTTACACATTGGTTTTGTTAGCTTTTTGTTATTTTGCAAATTAAAACAGGTCCAATTCACTCTGTTGACTAATTAAACAACACATTAGCATATCTGCTTGTATGTTTAGAAATTTTGTGCTACAGTAACAGTACACATAACTTTGCATAAATTTAAAAAAAACATAAAGTTAGATAGTTTTCACCTCACTACGCCATTAGTAAATATAAGCCATCGTTACCTCAAAAGTAAAAACACCACAAATCTCGTGAGTTGCTCCCAAGACTATGAAGGATCATATGAAGGTTCCTCTGAGGAGCTCTTCAGGGCTCCTCAGAGGAACACATACTAGCTTATGAGGATGTTGGCGCTTTAAATTCCTAACTCAGGCATAGCGGCATACCTATTATAGGTTCTTGATAAAAATCATCCAAATATTATAGAAAATGAGATTAGATATATTCCTTTTAGAAATCAGCTATCGAGTGCGCCCAAAAAAGATTTACAGAACAGACCTATGTCTTAGAAACCTCAGTTGGGTTAGAAAATAAACAGCTTTACAGATCTCTGTGAGAAATTTCAAATTAACAGCATTCCAAGCTGGCACGAATACGATATACTATGCACATAAATCAACCCCAATCAAATAAAAAAAAAAAATTATTTTAAAACTTACTTTGATATTATTTGATAACTTTTTGGGTTATTTACTTTTATTGTATTGAAAACTTAATTTTTAAATTGCCAAAGTTCTTTATTCACGGACAAACCTCTTAAAATCAGTTTGTAGCGTAAACGTGAGATCCATTCTTAATGAAAATTACTATCAATGAAAAGATGAAATCTAAAATAGAGAGAAAATGAAATGAACACAAACTTAACGTGAACATCAATTACCAGATATATTCCCAGACGGTATTGCCAATGTTAAAGCCTCAAACCCACCAAAAGGCTAGCACGCCATCTGCTTTTTGCATTCTTTTTATTACTACTTATGTGTCGATGTGTCACATATGTGTCGTATGTATTTTTATCATTAGCCATATATTTAGGAAAAACTAAATTAGAAACATTACATGGCGATCAAGTTAACCTTGTTCTCATTTTAGCATGAGGGTGATTCAGTAAGCATTGATGTCAGCTAGACTTGTAATATTAGATCTTATTTAGACCTCAATGTCAATTTCAAAGTTCTTTTGATAATGTTTCTATCAATGTTGCCCTTCAAATCAACGTTAAGAGAGAAAAGAAAGAGGAAAAAGGCAACGGCGCTAGAGTCCAAACCGGCGGTGCGGATCTCCTTTTCAAGGCCCTTTGGCCAGGAAATGTAATGGAGAGATCGGGGGCCAGGCATCCTGTGCTTTCACACACCCTTCCTGCTTACCTTCCCCAGAATTCTCCAGGTACCCATTTAAAGATAGGTCTACTCTCGCTGAGCTTAGAGAGTCATGCCACTGACCCTCGTCTCAAAACAAATAACCAGCCACACCAGGAATCGAACCCCTGCCCTTTGGCAAAAGGATTTCAAATCCAGCGCACCAACCGTTCGACTAGGATGACTCAACATAAAAAGAGGTACTTTTATTGATAAATAAGCTTCTCATAAACATAGATGAACATTTAGAAGCACTTGATGTTTTCAGCTGTTTTGTTATTGTTGCACTAAGCATTCTACATCAGTAAACAGGGGAGAACAGTCAACATTTGATCTTAATCCTTGAAATCCAACATTATATAGAAAAAAAAAATATTTTGAATATTCATTAGAAAGTAATTTTACCTAGACCCCCCCCCCCCATCAACTCTTTCAATGAAACACCTTAATATGGATCTGATTGCTCATATTTACTAATAAACTGCTATTGGAAATCTAGTGCTCAAGTCAGTTTTAGAGTCTTTTTAGGATGTTCTTAGAAAAAGATTTCTTTCTAAAGTGGGCTGAGAGTGGTTATATCCAGTGTTATATTCTCAATCAAGTAAATTTCGGCATTTTTTGCTTACGAACTAGATTTTTAGGCAACCAAGAACAATTTCTTTGTCTAGAAAATTCAGCACGATTGAAAAAAAACAGTGCAATGGAATATGACAGCCTTGGATTTAATTTATTTATTTATAGGCCGGTACCAAAAAAGCTTGCTATAAATCGTTTTGCTGTGCAGAATGCTCGACACAAATCTGAAGCCTTCAAATTTATTGGCGAACGAGAGAAGGCTACGGTGTTACAAAAACTGTCAAACTCTGCAGCTGATTCAGCTGTTACTTCTCCAGAGGATGAACCTGAATTGGAACATGCGTTAGTATCCCTTATGTCATATTTTCTCACTGATCCTACCATTAGATAGACAGGGGAGGGCATCCAAACTAAAAAAGAGTGCATTTTCGGCACACTATTTTTGAATTGCTCCATGCAGGGGAACCTTCAGCCAAGCCCGGGGAGGGGATTTGCTCCACTTGTTTGGATAGAAGTACATTAGCTGAACTTAAAAAAAGGAATTTTTGTACATTGTTTAAACCTTCAGATTTATTCAGTTGTTTTGACCTAAGAAATAGCAGAAAACTAGCAACTAAAAATTATCTTGGCCTTGGGTTAACGTTTCTAGATTCAAATTTTGCCAAATATTCGTTTATTTATCAAGAATAGAGCCCATACGAAGCACCCATAAATAGAGTTACGCTTTTATTTTTACTGAATTAATTAGTACCGAAACATATGATAAATGAATCATTGTATACTCCTCTATCGAGTGTAGTGGTCACAATCTTTTCCTAAATCCTTTAAACTAGTACGCTAGGTAATACCTTTAGATAATTGGGGCATACAACCACTGATGTCAGTCACCGCTCAGCCACTGGTCGTCCTGCTAGTGTCTTGGCAAAAGGTAGGATATTCGAAGTAGAGTATGCTGCCAAGATAGGACAGACCAACGTCAGTAACGGTGGCAAAATTTATACACGGAGGGAGGGCTTTATCCCGATGAGCATACAAAGTGCCGACCGTGACACAAGGAAAAATCACTTGAGGAGCATTCTGAGATGGAAGAAGAAAGTTTTTTTTTAGAACCAGTCTTGAGTATCAATTGCTGCTAGCCATGGTTGGCTGGCGAGTGATGAGTGGTTCTTACCTCTTCCTTGAAGGATGAGTGCTGCCTAGCCAAGTTGGTCTAAGGCTGGTCAGCAAAGTTCTCGGGATGGGTGAAAGCTATGGTAAACATCTTGAAAATCAAAGGAAGGTAATCTTAGAAAAAGGAGCAAACAAGCAAGCCCTGTTTCAAAATACCACACTCTAAGGGACATCAATAGACTACCAGACTAGGATTGACGGGGAAACTAAATATTTGTACCTTACCAATATAAATTAAGTTGTTTTTTTTTTTTTTTACAGGCAATGGGCGTTTGGGGTCTGAGCCTCAATCTGGTTTTATGAGCCTGTCCATAATAGTAATAAAAATAATAAAACTCTTCTATTTTTTGTCCAACTCTATATTTTGTTCCATAGTATAAATTATATTCTAGTTTATATTTTTTACTAAAGGACTCTCCATCTTGCAACTAACTTCAAAAATAGATATTTGCCAGGACTTGCGTCATATTGTCGATCCGCAAGACCTCGCCGCCTTATTCCAAAACCATTTCAAAATGACTGCAAAAAGTAGAGTATAGCCTAGCGATTTACGCGTATTGCAAACACACATATACATATTTTATTCATTTACTTTCCTTAGAGAAACTAGTATCGCACAAAAAATAATAGGGTAAGGTAGGTAGGTCCAGGAACGTTCCAGGGTAGTTCCAGGGAAGGTAGTTCCAGGCATTGTTTGGATTAAAAAAAAACAGAATACTCTCACCTGTTATAAGATATAAACCAAAATAGTGACTTTATAATATGGTTCCTCTATATTAATCACAACCCTAAGCTTGGAGAAGTGGGAGGGGTTACGTTGGGATCATAAGTAATTGAGGCCACCACAGGAAGGCTTCTAAGAATTTTACTGAATCCAAGCACATTCCCATCAACATGAATTTATTGGAAGTGAGTTATGCTCAACATGAAGAATTCTAAACCCTTTAAGAAAAGGTAAAACTTTGCGCTCACGATTGAACTGAGGTATGAAGCCAAGGAGAAAATTTCAAAGTAGCCACATTTCACTGAGGTGTATTTTTCATACCTCAGCCGGGCCTGAAAACTTTGGGGGCTGCAATGCAAAATCTGCCTATTACAAGGTTTTCGTTTTTAAAAATGACGACCATTGATGTAATTCTAGCCAAGAAACAGACACGTATGTGTCGTGTTGGCATTGGGAGGTCTTATGATGTCTCGGGTTGTTGAGTTGTTTGATTATTGTATATTTTTTCTTAGCAATTTTAGATATGGTAAATGTTGCTCGGGTACATTCTTTTTGCTTTTACTAATTTCCATGTGCTTCCTGCGTAGATTTTTATGCTGGATTCAAATATTGCATCATAATTTTCTCTACCACAAAGTTTTATCTGAGTTAGTTTTATATGTTTAATTTGAAAGAGATTAAGGTGTTTGAAATAAAAATCATAAATGCCCAAAAAAGTAATTTTGAAAAATTATTTTACATTCTCTTGCGTCCAATATTTTCTTTGTCTTTGAAGCATTTCAGGTTACTCCTGTGTCTTTAAAGCAGACAAAAAAAAATAAAATATTCCTGTAATAATTGGGCCATTGAAGAATTTTATTATGCTTTGAGTTAGCGTAAAAAGCTCTGTGAGAAAAATCGAGTCTACTCCTTAGTGTAGTTAACATAAACTTTTTATTTCTCAAGCCTAAATTTTGTTCTGTCTTTCCACCTTTTGTTTTCCAATGACAACTAATAATGACCCCAGTATGGTATTACAAAAATTATGACAAAAATTATGGATACAAATAACTATAAATAACAATAATAATTATCCATTTCTTTCAGGGAGGACGGTTCTCAAAATATAACCGTTGAAGTGGAAGCTGATCAGTCAGACCTAGACCTTGATCCCGAAAACCCAGAAGCAAGGTAAGGTCATATAAAACCAAACTACTGTTTTAAAGAAATTTTGTGTTTTACTCTAACATATTAACTACTCAACTGCAATTGCTCAGAGTTAATACTTCTTTTAATAGTTGGTAACGAACATCTTCATTACCAACTATTACAGACCCAACAAAGCTACAGACCCAAACAATTTTGTTTTTTATATAGAACTCTTCTTTTGAAGAAAACTTTCAAATGAGACTAAAGATTGAAAAGCGTGTAGTTACCTATTTTTTAAACGTGGTGCTGATAGATTTAGTCCTTGAGACAAATCCTAGAAAATGGTGGAAATATTTTTGTTGAGACCTCCATTAAAAAGAAAAAGAAAAGATAGACTGGAATAAGATAGATAAGAGACAGACCTAAAAAAAAAAAAAAATAAAGGGAGGCACACTATCACACGATTTTCCCAAGGGAACCTGAGAAAACTTTCTTCTTTATTTCTTCTACCTTTTATTATTACGTCATATTAAGCCAGTCTTTTCTTATAACATATTTAGAAGGTAATCCCTTAGAAAATCTTTCAGAATGTGCATTTCAAGTGTAACCTTACTTCATACTATGCTAATTTCACCTTAAAAAACGCAGAAGTAAAGAGACCGAAGCTGCATTAAGTGTTTTTTTATATATATTAGTTTATTTTATTGCTTTCATTGTGTTTACTACCATTTAACATTACCAGATATAACACAGCAAATAATTATGATCGCAAACTGCAAAAAAAAGGTCACCCAGCTAATCTTTTATGATTACTTTATGCTGAACTTTGTTTTGATGTCTCTTTGGTATTCTGTCAACGTAAGTTTTGGGCGTTTAAATGCTTCCTTTCTTTTTTTTTGGTTTAAATTAACTTTAATATTTTGTCAATAAGGTAATATTTTGTCAAAGCAAAATGTAAACGAAGAAGCGCTGGAAAGTGTTTAAAAATCCACTCGCACCTAACAGGATGGTGTACCTGATTATTCGAGAGATCATTTCTTCCTAAATCTTGTGCTTAACTAGAACCCAAGTACTTAGATTTTGTATTTAAATAGCGAAATTTAATCCCATCCTTTGGTGTTACTAAATAAAAAAACAAGTTTTTTTTTAACTGAAAGTAAGGAGTGACATTAAAACTTAAAACGAACAGAAATTATTCCGTAGAAGAATGTAGCTTTCCCCTCCTCAACGCCTCGCTCTTTACGCTAAAGTTTGAATCTGTCTCAAAACTTTATTAAAAAAAAATAAAAACTTTAGCGTAAAGAGCGAGGCGTTGAGGAGCAGATAGCCCCTTTCATATACGGAATAATATCTGTTCGTTTTAGGTTTTAATGTTGCTCCTTACTTTGAGTTAAAAAAAACTTGTTTTTTCTATTTAATTTCTGAACATTTTTGAGTTAATGCAGCTTTTATTTTGGCTCACCGTTCATGAATAATTAAAACTAAATTTTCATATTAATTTTACTTTTTTTGGCTAAATGGCTTTCTCGATATTTTGTTCTGACGCAATTTACGAATTAACTTACGTAACGACGCTAAAGTTCGAATGTTGTTTGAATCACAAACCCCTGAATCACAAAGGCCGTTTAATTAAAATAGATAGCTCTTTTGAAAGTACTGACAAAAACTGTAGCGTAAAGAGCAAGGCATTGACTTGGGGAACCTCCTCATCTACGGAATAATTTCTGTTTGTTTTAAGTTTTAATGTTGCTTCTTATTTTCAGTTATTCCGTAATTCAGTTAATTTTATTTCTAATCGTTTTTTAAATAATGCTCTGAAATCCGGTGCCCCCTTCATAGAAATATCCCTTACCCTAAGGAAACATCCTCCACGGAAATATTATACCACATGATCTTTCTTCTGACAAAAAACACAAAATTCCACATTTTTGCAGCTAGGAGCTTGAAACTTCTGCAGTAGGGTTTTCTGATACGTTTAATCCGATAGTGTTATTATCACTATAGTTCTAAGATTTTTAGGGGACGTTTTCCCCTTTTTTTGAAAATAAGGCAAATTTTCTTAGGCGCGTAACTGTTAATGGGTAAGACTAAACTTGATGAAACTTATATATGTAAAATCAGTATAAAAATTTGATTCTTTTGATCTATCTATTTTCCCCAAAACTCTGTTTTTTAGAGTTTCGGTTACTATTGAGCCGGGTCGCTCCTTACTTACAGTTCGTTACCACGAACTGTTTGACTAGTGTAATAAGGTCATTTAGTTCGTCACGTATTATTATTTAGTATTCTATATACGAGGAAAGAACCGTATATTGAATCAATTTGTTTTTATTCTAGCCCATTCTAAAAAAAAAAAAACGTGAGACCTAAGTGTTTTTATTGTAAAAAAGACTATTGTAAAAAAATTAAGACCTCTATTTGATAGACGTTTTAAAAAACAAATACTTGATCGATGTTCAGATGCTTGCAAAGGACCTGGTTTCAGGGGAGAGGGGCATTTTCGGAATGCGAAACTTAAATCATTGCAATTATAAAAGCCCTGAGAATTGGAAAAAAGTCGAGAACGAAGACCTCTCCCCCTTTGTACGTCGCTTTTAAGGATAAGTTCTCAAAGAATTGCAGAGCATCAAGATAAATTTGCGCTTCACCCAACATTGCCGATATTTATTGAAGACATTGCCAATATTTTACGGTATGTCAAGCCGTAATTATGAAGCTCCAATATAAAGGAAGCATTAAATGGTAGCACTATCGTCTCTGAATGGCTTGAAATGTCACAAACGGGAATACTGTGAAATAACTGTGAAGTTGTGATAACTTGGTCTCAAACGGACTTTCATATTTAGCCTAGTTGTTTTGATAAATCAGTCCGATTTTCATAGGAATCCCAAGTAGAAGGTTCCCACATTCCTCAAAATGTGACAGAGCCTCCTTCCATTTTTACCAAGTCTAAATGGTAAAGTTACAATCTTTTATCTCAAAATTTTAATAAGGCCGATGTTAGGCCACCTTGACGCTTTAAATTCTCCACATATTGCAAATTATTTAAAACACAAGAAATTAAGGCTGTTTATAATTTATTTTCCAGAATCTACTTTAATTTCTTTTGTAATAAAAATGGAACAAAATTATTCGTAAGAACTCAAATATATCCTTAAGAAAAAAAAGTAATGAGATATTCAAAAGAATCAAGGTGAGGATTAATTGGGAATCATTATTTTTAACTTTCTTTTTTTTTATATTTCATTTATCATAAAACAGTTGTTTTTAAGAAATTAGTCGAAATAAAAATAGACATAAGATCTACTTCTGTACTGTACTACTTTCATGCATTAGTTTGCACTCTAAAACTAGTTTAACTCCCCTGTAAGAAGGCTGATCCTAGTTGGTAATGCCTGTCCACACTTATGATCAGATATAAATATTTTAATCCTTGCCCCCTCCCCCTTACGATTCTATGATTTGACTGAAATAATTTTTATCATCTTTTGCTGTGAAAAGCATGGGGATGGAGCTTATGGTCAAGCTTACTTGAATCCAATTTTCTGCTCTGTATGGAGCAGAGGGTTAACTCCTTTCCCAAAGTCCCGGTAGATTTCTTCAGATGTCATAAAAGTTGGTTTGGTTGGCAGTAGTGGTACCTTTATAAGTGTCGCATAACCATTTTTTCTGAACAAAAGTATATAGAAATAATAGCATTTTCTAATTATTATTACAGGTATATTGTCCCAAAGGGCTACAATGCAGAACTTTATGGCCTATCAGACTTTACTAGGAATCAATCTGTAATATCGAGAAGCTCTAAAAGCCCCACACGAGGTACCATTGACGTGCCATTCCTCATTGGCCCACTTCGACTAGTTATGCTATCACCTGATTCAAATGATGATATTTACGCAACACATGCTATCGCTGAAAGTATACCCGCTAAAATGAAATTTAGGGTGAGTGATAGGAATTATTTACTTCAGTTTCAAAACTACTTGTTTCAAAGCTATAATTACTTGTTTAAAGATAAAATTACTTATTTCAAAGCTAAAATTACTTGTTTCAAAGGTGTAATTACTTGTTTCCAAACTACAATTACTAGTATCAAAGCTATAATTACTGGTTTCAAAGCTGTAATTATTTGTTTTAAAGCCACAATTACTTATTTAAAAGCTACAATTACTTGTTTCGAAGCTACAATTACATATTTCAAATCTGTAATTACTTGTTTCCAAACTACAATTACTTATATCAAAGCTATAATTACTCGTTTCATAGCTATAATTATTTGTTTTAAAGCTACAATTACTTCTTTCAAAGCTACAATTACTTATTTCAAAGCTACAATTACTTATTTCAAAGCTACAATTACTTGTTTCAAAGCTACATTTACTTGTTTAAAAGTTGTAATTACATGTTTCCAAACTACAATTACTGGTTTCAAAGCTACAATTACTTGTTTCAAAGCTATAATTATTTATTTTAAAGCTACAATTACTTGATACAAAGCTACAATTACTTGTTTCAAAGCTAATATTGCTCGTTCCAAAGCAATAATTACTGGTTTCAAAGCTACAATTACTTATTTCAAAGCTATAATTACTCATTTCAACGCTATGGCTCTAACACAAATGGTCTATCAACTATAATATTTTCCCATTTTCCCACATCCTTGGAAAAACTCTGATGTAGACTCCGCTTGCTCCCTTTGGTGCTTGATTAGCTCCAAATCAGTCCTCATCTAATTCGTCTAACTTTCAAATTCATTACAAATAGCTTCGAATTACAAAAATTAGGATTCATTGCAGATAGCTTGGCGCAATTGCAGCTCGGATAATAACTGAATTAAATGCAGATAGAGTTTTAGTTTAAATTATTGAGAAAGGCCTCAACCATAAAGTACGATATTTTTAAGATCACAAAGAAAAAAAAATAAATAAAAAAACCTGCATTTACTAGAATGATAAACTATAATAAACTGCTTTGGCGTTAAGGCCAAAAATACCACAAATACCGGATTAGGTCAGACTCGCGTCCAAAAACGTAAATAGATGTTTAAATACAAGTTTTCCAATTTCCTGCTATTGCATAAGGATTTTATATTTTATTCATCCCTTTTATTTTCATAAATATTTTATTGATAAGAAGGTCGAATTTTGCCGGCAAGAATTACTTGAAACAATTGACAAATTACCTGCTACAAAAGCTTGTATTATAACCAAAAAAGTGGAATTAGAAAAAAGTTTTTCTTTTTTTATGGGGTTTGAAAAAAAATAATAGCCCAAAAACCTCAATATTTTCTTAGGGAATGAACATATCCATTCAGGGAGTGGGAAGGGCAACTTAGACAATCTAATAGCAACCCCTTAAAATGCTATATATCTGGAACTTACAAAAACACGAAATTACCTTGAGCAAGAAGAATGATTTGAATCACATTTTTCTGTACAAATAACGAAGGATTCAAACCTCGAAATTAATCTGAGTTTTAATTCAACGAATTCAAACTTAAAATGCGGAAGGGATACTTCTCATCCGGACATGTTCCCCATCCCCTTGAAACCCTTCCAACAGTCCACCATATCCACCATAGTTCCTCATGGAACTGTTTGGAATGATTTACTCTGTAGAAAATATATTATACTTCTTGTAGACAGCAACTCTGTCCGGGACCTTTGATCCTACTTATTAGTTATTTTTGCTTATTTTTTCTTTATCTCATTTATTCTGTTTTCTTTGTTTTTTTTATTTGCTTTTTAAATATAAATATAAGTAAATTTTCACTTTGAAAAGGAAAGTAAATATTGTAGCCATCATGTTTAAACTTCTTGACGTCCATTTATCACTTTCTGTTATGAGTTTTGGGGTTCTATTGCTTCTCGTTTAACCCTGGGACTAACAAAGAACGCAAGAGAGATGGATGGATGGATGGATTGATGGATGATAGACAACCTATCAACAAGTGAAATGACATAATTTTTACACAATTCTAAACAACGCTTATGCCAGTTTTTCCTCTCACTCAGACTATCTGTCCTGGCTTGTTCTTCAGTTAGCTATAGCTCTTAACTTTTTATTTACAGTCCAAGAACATCATTTATATTCAAGAATCAGTGGATAGGGCGGGATTAAATGACAATTTATCACTATCTTTAGAAGTGACAAACATAAAAAGGGACACTTCAATAAAAGTATCTTGTCTTAAAAGAATCTTGACCTTATACGACTTTCTTAAGTCTCTCGTCACCATCGCAAAGGGAACTAGAGGTCCACATTGCCATATGTCTCCGGATAGTTTATCAGTTACAAAGATAAACAGCTTTTGTGGGTTGACATTTCTGATCTGGAGTCAAACATTTATAGTTTCATGGTCCTTAGCCGTCATCTAGGACGCTTTCAAGGACTTTTTGCTGGGTCAAAATTGATGATGATGTGGGCAGGCTGAAGGATTATGTTCGAAAAGGACGATCTTTGAGCAGTCTCTCGTTGGTAGGAGATTGAATTCAAGATGAATGCTGTCAGCCCACCCGTCACTAAGTACATTGAATCCTTTGGTGTCTAATTGAATATACAAAGGTAGGCCTACGTGGCCTACCTTTGGCCACGTATTCACTTGGGACGGGCATACTTATTTCAAAATCCAAAGGAGTTTGGTAACATTTTTTAAGATTCGCTCGGAGTCTAGAAAAACTTCCATTTAGGTCTAGACATACACATTTAACCTCACATATATACAAGGCTGTAACCAGAGGGGTGGCTAGGGGTGTTTGAACCCCTCCCGAAACATTTTTTTGACTCGTAAAAACATATCAAAACTGGAGATAAACAAATTTTGTATGCATTTTTTGAGGTTTTTGTGTACCTCCCCCCCGCCCGAAAAAAATATTGAGTAAAACCCTCCCTGAAAAAGAAATCTTGGGTACGGCCTTGCATATATAGTCCCACAACTTCTTAATCTTTATCACTTGCTTGCATAAGGTTTTCGCTCAGATTTCTAACATTTTATTTCTCTGTTGGTCTAGAACGATTTTGATGCATTGTTTATCTAAAAAAGATTCATGTTTTATTTTGGATATTTATCCACTGAATAGTTCTTTCTTTTTTATACAGAGAACCAATGGATCCCTGAAACTCACCAAGATAGAGATGTCAAAGATCAATGCTAAAACTGCAAGTGTATTCCTGAGTCAAACAGACAACTTCGCCACACGACAGGAAGAAGCAAATGCCGGACGATTAGCGACTCATGTGACCGCAGAGCTGGGGCGCCTCTTCAGAGGGAAAAGGTCTCCTCTGTTTAAGCAAATATCTTACACATATAGCAAGTTCTTCAATGCATAGATGGAAATAATTTAAAGAAACAGACAAATAGTGTTTCTTCTTTTTAACTTATTGCTATGTTTATAATCGTTTAATCAAAAATTATGGAAAAGTTTAACATTATTATAATTAGTATTTGAACTCTCCAGTCCGTTAGTGCAGGAATATCAAGGTTATATGGGCGCCCATAAGCTGAATTCCAGGGGGGGCAAACCTCATCTTATTGGCACTTTTAATGCTATATAATAGAAATCTCAGAACAAAAATAAAAATATAAGGTAGCATCATTCAGCCAGGGGGGGGGGGGGGTCAGGAGCCCCCCCACCCATATGGGCGCCCATGCAAGGTTATTAACTAACTTGGGCTGTATCGATTATACAGCATACAATTAGCCCGTATCAGCATATAATAAAGAAAGATTTGAGGTGATTTAGAGAATCCGTGGAAAAGGCCGTAAAGTGTTTAGTTTTTAACATCTCTCTAGAGTTACAGCCTTGAAAAGCCCAAAGGACTACTGTAATTTCATACATACCTGTTTCAATTCCTTTTCTGTATTATACCCTGTAGTAATTTCCGACGGGACCCGCATTTTTACCATCCATATTTAAATTTGTCATTTCTCTTTAAATTCTATTTCTTTTTTTTTTGTCAACCGTAAGTGAGTATCAAGAACCTAATCTGAGGCTAATCGTGTATATACGGAGGTAAACCTCTTAACCTCCATATTGAGTCATTAATTCAATCCCTCAAAAAACTGTTAAATTTTAAAATATTTAATTAATAACAATTATTGACAAAACTTGAACATCTTCTCAAAATCCCACAGCATGATATGGAGGAGGGATAACTAAACAAATAATAATAAAACACAAAAAAACGAAAAAAACAAAACAAACAAAAATAAAAACAACTTAACATAAACCTCAGAAGGAGTGTAAAAACAAAACACAACTACAACATTATATACCCTGCTACCACTCGCTTAACACTCCACGTTCGACTCCTTCCTTAACACACCTTAATAAAAATAAAATACCTTTAATCATTTAATACCAATTTAATCTATCAACTATGCATTATATTACATTAATCATTAAAATCATATTTAGAAGACAATTTATTCTTCAACAGCCTTTTAAATTCACTTAAATTACTATTTGTAATATTGTCATTTAACCAATTCCATTTTTAGCCCCTCTAAAGATAAGAGAAAACACTGACCTAGACGTAACCAAATTATTAACATAAATTTTGTCCATTGACCTTGTGTAATGGGAATGAACTTCATTAACTGGCATGGACGCTCTTAGAAAAGAAGCGGATTTACCTCTGACGCAATTATACATAAAAGGAAACAGGAAAACAGGCTAAATTATTCACGGAAAACAGGCGCTGGTACTATTTTCAACCTGACATAAGCCTCTCGACACGGTTCAGAAGGGCTTAAATTAGCAAGTATTCTAATAGCAATATTTTGCAAATATCGGACTGAACGAAGTATTGAGGACAAAGTCCCCAACCATATTGAACTACAATACAAAATATAGGGGTGAATTAAACTAAAATATAACATACGGATTATTTCCTTGGGAAAACAATGTTTAAGTTTACGAATTATACCAATATTTTTTGCTAATATATTTCAAACTTTCACAATATGATCTTTAAATGAGAGTGATTCATCAACAATAATACCGAGGTATAGAAAACTTTAAGTCCTCCATATTGCAATGCCCCCAGATTCAACTGAATATATCCATGGATAATAATTACCAAACCGTCCAAAAGTTTAAAATTGGATATATTATAATTAG
>JAQQPU010019273.1:0-16632 GCA_029168905.1 Artemia sp. Kazakhstan ARC1039
TAAAATCCAAATTAATACAAAAACTTAAAATTTTCTCCCCAAGAAAATATTTGAATATGATTTGGTTTTCTGACGAGAATTAGATAAATCTATGTCTTAATCATCAACCTTTTGTTTCTTAACCAACGCAATACCTTCACGCAAATACCTTTTCGTAAAAAATTCGCAAATAGAGTTATTTTTACGTCACAATTTTCAACTTAAAACCATTCTAATTATAGCATCTCATTCCTCATACTTTAATTACCCGTTACGCTTTCTTAACCATCGGAAGTTTAACCCACGTAAATTAAGTTATAGACAATACTGGTTTAGAAAAACTGGAATAAAATAATTGATACAGTTTCAATTGCATACTACCTTTAAAAACCCGTTGACCCCAAAAAAATCCGTGTTACCTCATAAAAACCCATCTGCTAAGGCAAGTACCGTTCATAGTAATAGGTGAATGACCCGTGGTAAGCCAATATACCGGTTAAACTACACGCATATCCATGCCTCAGGCTTGTGTAAGTACATGTATATTTTCAATATATAGATACATTACTACTTTTATGATTGGGTTCGCCCCTATTCAATACCTAACTCCTAAGGCCAAAGATTTATTAGAACTTTTATAAGAGCTACTACTACTACTACTACTAACAACTCACCGCAGCACCAAGCCACCTGAGGCCAACACAGCTACGCACGCTCCTCCTCCACCCCAATCTATTCAAAGCCTCCCTTTTTACACCCGCCCACGAAGTTCCCATTTCCTTTAAACCTTTCTTGATGACGTCCTCCCACCCCAGACGGGGACGACCTGCTTTCCGTTTAGCCCTAGATGGTTGGCCGAAAAGAACAATCTTCGGCAATCTGTCATCCTTCATCCGCACAACGTGCCCTAGCCACCTCAACCTTTCTTTCATTATAGCCCTAAAGAGCGGTATTGAACCACATTTTTCGTATAGCCTATTGTTTGAAATACGGTCAGTCAGCTGGGTACTCAGAACAATCCTTAAGCAATTTCTCTGGAAAACATCTAGCAAATCTTCATCCGCTTTTCGGAGCGTCCATGCTTCAGAGCCATATTTGACCACTGTCATCACTGTAGCTTCTAATATTCTAATCTTGGTTTGCAGACTTATCTTCCTATTCTTCCAGACTTTTTTTAACTGTGAAAATACACCCTGAGCCTTGACTATTCTATATTTAACATCTTTACTGCTCCCACCATCTTTACTAACAATACTACCAAGGTAAGTGAAGCTGCCTACCTGATCAATATTTTCATTACCCAACGTCACCTTTTCATCTTCACTTATTCCTAGCCTTATTGACTTAGTCTTCCTTACATTAATTTTTAATCCAATTCTAGTACCCTGAACTGGCAAAACCTCTAAAACTTCATTCATTTTGCTCACACTTTCATCTAGGATGCTTAAATCACCAGCGTAATCCATGTCCAGGAGACTTTTTCCTCCCCATTTGATTCCGTGGTCTCCCAAGAAAAGTATAGCTCACACTTGGATACAGATATGTATATATACTGCAGTTTAAGAGATAGAATAATATTAGAAACCCAATTTCTAACTTTAAAAAATTTGTAAGAGCTATTTATTCTAATTAACGACCTTTGTGATTAAAGGGTCATTTTTAAAGAATCCGAACAAAATTTGAATTTTAGCGTAAAGAGCAGGGTATTGACTATGGAACGAACCCCCTAATATACGTATTAAAAATATATGAATATAGAAGTTCGTTACGTAAGTTAATTCGTAAGTTACGTATATTTATTATTAATAAAAACGTTCGTAAATAAAATTAGACAAGTTTCGAGAAAGCCATTTAACCAAATAAAAGTAAAATTAATATAAAAATTTAGTTTTAATTATTCATGTACGCTGAGCCAAAATCAAAACCTGTATTAATTAAAAAACGTTAAAAAAATAAATTAAAAAAAGGTTTTTTTAACTGAAAGTAAGGAGCGACGTTAAAACTTAAAACGAGCAGAAATTATTCCGTATATGAAAGGGGCTGTCCCCTCCTCAATGCCTCCCTCTTTACGCCAAAGTTTGACTTTTTCACAACTCTATTTTTTTAAACAATAAAAAACTTTAGCGTGAAGAGCGAGGCATTGAGGAGGGGACATTCCCTTTCATGTACGGAATAATTTCTGTTCGTTTTAAGTTTTAACGTCGCTCCTTACTTTCAGTAAAAAAAAACTTGTTTTTGAATTTATAGAGTACAAAGTACAATCTAAAGTTTAGCGATAAAGCAGAGGACATCAGGAGCCTCGGACCTCTTCAGACAGGGGCGAATCTCCAGCATTTTTTTTTGGGGGGGGGGGGGCAAAAGGGGTCCATATTTGGATAGTCAAAGGGCATGGGTTGTATAACATTTTTTCTCCACATTATCTTGGGGACAACTGCCCCCCGTGCCACCGCCAAACGACGCCCCTGTCTTCAGACATAAGAATTGTTCATTTGCCTCAAATTTTAATGTCGCTTCTTATTTTCATTTGAAAAAAGTGTTTGTCTCTTAAAAGTATATTAAAAAAAAAAGAAATTGCGGCATATAAAAGGAATCCTGTCAAGGAAAACTTATTCGATATTTTTCATTGGAGTTTGCGCAGTTTGCCATTTTAAGATTAAGCCGAATGTAAGCTGTCCGTAAGATACCTGTACTGACGAGCTTCTGATTCTAAACAACATAAGCCCGGAAGCACAGGGTAGGTTACGGTACGAGCATTTCACTTCGAAGATATTACCTGAAAATAAAAGAAGTACAAAATACAAAATGTTGTCCTCAATACAAAATTTTGGATGATTCCAGCCAGGAAGAGTTGGTAAAGGTATTTCAAATGTATTAAGATCTTTGTGAAAATTGACGGCATTTTTGAAAGCTTCAATTTTATTAAAAGTTATAATATTATAGCTTTAAGGTTTGCCTAGGCAAATATTTCCATTTCTTAACCTGCACTAATCCAAACAAAAACAAAATCAAATGATTGGAAGGATCCAAGAAAAAATCCTAATAAATTTCTGATAATGAGCACCATTACAGCCCCTACACTGCTGAAGTCACATATTCTTTTGGTTTCCTTAGCAAATATCTTTAACCTTTTGGAAAGTTTTCAGCTGATCTATCTTGATTTTTCTCAAGCCCCATCCCATAAAAAATTTTGAAAATTGTAGCCATAACATTCAATTCCGTAGTTTCCAGCTATAACCTAAGAATAAATAATCATACAAATCAAAGAACTTCAAATCTAGAATGAACACCGAACTTTCGAAGGAAAGTTCAGTTTGGCTAGCCGATACTTACCTCATACGTTGGTAGGCTACATAGAGCTTTTGTTAATAGATGTACCGACGTATGAGATAATGGCGACGCCAAACTAGTTTATTATTTAAGGCAAACACACCTAAATTTCATGCTTACAAAATTTGACGTACGTCAAATTTTGAAGGAGGTGCCTCAAGGAAATTTAAAGGAGACACCTCCTTTAGAAGGAGGTGTCTCAAGGAAATTCCTTGTTAAAATTGTCTTGTCTTTTCCTTGTCTTTAAAAGGTTGTATATCATATCATTATAATGGCTTCAAAAGATGTCAGTTCACGGATATCCATTGAACTACTTTTTAAATTTCTGAAGTACGTCTCAAAGACAGTTAGATTATCATTAACCTAAAGGCACTATGTGCATACTATTACCATTTCTTCTGCTACTGTTACTACTGCTATTGCTAATACTATTATTGCTACTACTACTAAGGCTAAATGTGCTAAGGCACAATTTTTAGGAAATGCTGAGGGTAAGGGGGGTGTTGAAATAAATCAGAACATACTCTGTGTATACAGGCTGTGAAAAGAGCCTATCAACAAAATCTCAGGAACGGCTTAGAGTAACAAGTTGAAACTTTCAAGCCACGTTAAAAGGGATATTGAAATAACAAAAAGACGTGATGTGCATGCTACTAATATTACTATTTTATTTTAACTACCAGTACCACTACTACTGTTACGACTACTACTATTTCTAAAACATAAAATCGTGAAGAAAGGAAGACGTCAGTTTTTATTTAGCCCTACTATAGCTAGGGCTAAGGGTATTGAGATGAAACTTTCAGGAACTGTTGAGGGGGATGTCGAATTAAATCAAAAACTTACAATGTGGATGAAGATTGTCAAAATGACGTATCAGCAGTATCCCAGAAATGGCTCAGGGTATTAAGTTGAAACTTTCAGAGCATGTTAAAGGGGATGCTGAATTGACCAAAGCCACTATGTGCATATTAATACTATTTCTTCTTCTACTACTACTACTACTGATAATACTGCAACTACTACTACTCCTACTACTACCATAATACTACCCTACTAATACTACTACTACAACTATTACTACAGAGGCTAAGGGTACTAAGGTGACTTTTTTCAGGAATCGCGAGAGAGATGTTCAACTTAAACAAACATACCATGCATATACAAGCTGTCAAAGGGGCGTATCAAGAAAACTCAGGCACGGCTTAGAGTGTTAATTCAAAACTTTCGGGAAATGTTGGGGGGCTAATGAAAATACACAATGTGCATTCTATTACTGCTACTACTGCTATTACTACTGTTACAACTATTACTATTAATACTTCTTCTAAATTATTACTCTCTAAAACGAGCCCTACCAGAACTTAATTTTTTCTACTTACCAGAATGTAATTTGCATTTGGCTGAAAACAAAATACATTTTAAACGTTTTCCTTCTATAACTGTAATAAATCCAAGATTGTAGAAACTTTCAGGAACAAATATCTACTGCTACTATCACTACTACTACTATTACTACTAATAGTACTGCTGTTACTACTACTAGCATTACAACTACTACTACAGTGGTGGGCCAAGGCTAAAACTTGCCCTAGACAACATTGTAGTTCCTGGCCTATTTTTCAGTCGATACATAATTTGCGTTTGGTAGTTTGTTTTTAAAGCATATAGTATGTAGTTTTATTTCATTATTGGATTCCAAGAAAAAATAAAAAAAAAATACATCTACAAAATTAAATAGACATAATTTATTAAAAAAAGAAATATAAACATATTTTATTAGAATGGTAGTAGTTACTACTAATACTACAGCTACTAGCAAATCCTTGCAGCACCAAGCCAGCTATTGCAAACATATCTACACACGCTCCTTCTCCATCCCAATCTATTCAAAGCCTCCCTGTTTACAATCACCCAAGAGATCCCAATGTCTCTTAGTTCCTTCTTTACCGCTTTCTCCTCCCACCCAATTCAGAGACGACATACTTTTTGTTGGCCCTAAATGGTTGGTTAAAAGGGACAATCTTTGGCAATCTGTCATCTTTCATCCGCAATACATGTCCTCAACCTTTTTTCTCATTATAGCTCTAGAATTTGAGATAGAACTGCATTTTTAGAGCTTGCTCTTTGAAATACGGTCAGTCAAATGGGTACCCAGAACAATGCAAAAACAATTGGAATTGTTTAGTAAATCTTCCTCCGTCTTTCAGAGCTCATACTTTAAAGAACCATGCTTGACAACTGTCATCACTGCAGGTTCCAGTATTCTAATCTTGGTTGCAGACTTAACATCCTTTTCTTCACAACTATATTCAAGTATGAAAAACCACCCTGGTTCTTGGCTACTCTATTTTTAACATCTTTAATAAATCCAACTTATTTACTAATAATATTACGTAGATAAGTGAAACTATTCTCTTGATCAATCTTTATCACCTTCACTTATTCCCAGTCTAAGCAACCTAGTCTTCTTAACAATAATTTTCAAGCCTGTTCTTGTGCCTTCTGCTCTCAAAACATCTAAAGATCTTCCATTTTGCTAAAATTTTCATCCTGGACGTAATCTAACTCTAGGAAATTTTTACTTTCTCATTTGATTCTCATAGCCTTCGTCCCGTTCCTTGGGAAAAAGCTCCTCAAAATGATCTATATAAATGGGGATAGAAAACAACTCAGCTTAACTCCTGATTCCAACGAAACCAGTTAGCAGCTACTAACCTCATTTCCTACTTTAACCGCAGGAGTGTTATTCTCGTACATAGCACTAATCACTTTAATCTATTAAATAAAAAAACAAGTTTTTTCAACTGAAAATAAGGAGCGACATTAAAACAAAATGAACAGAAATTATTCCGTATATTAAAGAGGCTGTCCCCTCCTCAACGCCTCGCTCTTTACGCTAAAATTTTTTATTGTTTTAAAAACAAGTTGCAAGAAAGAGTCAAACTTTAGTGTAAAGAGCGAGGCGTTGAGGAGGGGACAACCTCTTTCATATTCGGAATAATTTCTGTTCGCTTTAAGTTTTAATATCGCTCCTTACTTTCAGAAAAAAAACTTGTTTTTTTTATTTAATTTCTGAACGTCTTTGAATAAATGCAGCTTTGATTTTGGCTTACCATACATGAATAATTAAAACGAAATTCGCACATTAACTTTCCTTTTTTTGGCTAAATGGCTTTCTCAAAATTTTGTTCTGACGTAACTTACGAATTAACTTACGTAACGAATTTCTATATTCGTATGTTCTTATGACGTATATTAGGGAGTTTGCCCCCTAGTCAATACCTCGCTCTTTACGCTAAAGTTCGAATTTCGTTCGAATCACAAAGGCTGGTTAATTAGAATAGATAGCTCTTTTGAAAGTACTAAAAAACTTTAGCGTAAAGAGCGAGGTATTGACTTGGGAGCGAACCCCATCAAATACGTAATCATTTCTGTTCGTTTTAAGTTTTAATGTTGCTCCTTACTTTCAGTTAAAAAAAACTTATTTTTTTTATTTAATTTCTGATCGTTTTTAAATAATCCTGGGAAATTCGTCGCCCCCTTCATAGAAATGTCCCTTATCCCAAGGAAACATTCTCCATGGAAAGATTCTCCCCCCTAACCCTTACTCCGACCCCCCCCCCCCACACCATAAAAATTCCTCCTGAAAACGCCTGTATACTTTCCCAATAACCAATACTATATGTAAACAATAGGCAAAGTTTGTAACTTGCAGCCCTACCCCCGGGAACTGTGGGGAATTAAGTCATCCTCAAAGACATATTAATTAGATTTTCGACTATGCTGAACAAAATGGCTATCTCAAAATTTTGATTGGGTGACTTCGGAAAAAAAATGAGCGTGGGAGGGGGCCAAGTTGCCTTCTATTTTTTGGTCTCTTAAAAAGGGCACTATAGCTTTTAATCTTCGTTCGAATGAGTCCTCTTATGGTATTCTAGGACTACTGGATCAATACCATCAGCCTTGGAGAAATAAAAAAAAAACGAAAAAAAAACAAATAAACACACATCCGTGATCTTTCTTCTGGCAAAAAATACAAAATTCCACATTTTTGCAGATAGGAGCTTGAAAATTCTATAGTAGGTTTCTCTGATACGCTGAATCTGATGGTGTGATTTTCATTAAAGTTCTATGACTGTTAGGGGCTGTTTCTCCCTTTTTTCGAAAATAATGCAAATTTTATCAGGCACGTAACTTTTGATGGGTAAGACTAAACTTGATAAAACTTACATATTTGAAATCAACATAAAATTTTGATTCTTTTGATGTATCTTTTGGTATCAAAATTCCGTTTTTTAGAGTTTCGGTTACTATTCAGCTTCTTACTTACAGTTCATTACCACGAACTGTTCGATTTGTCTGGTATCATAGACAGCGCAATTGCAATACCTAAGTATAGAGTGATGTGGGCACAATGTATTTTATTTCTGACCAAGGCACTTAGTATAGAGGGAGATGTCGAAGAAACTTCAAAAATGGGTCATTTGATAGGAAATTGAAAGTTCTAGCGCCATTCTTAAAAGTCAAAAGTGATTAGAGTGTAACCAACCCCCTCCCCCCCCCCACGCCCATCATTTACCCTACCACGTCCAATCAAAATTTCTTGTGACAATCCACGGCCATTTTTTTTTCAGTAAAGTGCAAATTATGTTCTGGTCTCAGAAAGACATGGGGGTTGTCAGCCCCAATCATGTTAATTTTTGCTCGTTTAGAGTTTAAATCGGTTATTTATTTTAACTTTAGTTCGTTTTGTGTTTCATTTATTTATTGTTTGTGAATTCGGGTGGTATTACGCTTGAAAGATCACTTGACTTTATTTCTTCTCAATTTCCGACTTAATGGAGCTCTTTACTTTTCTTTGAAATTTTTTTTTTTGCGGAAAAAGTTTTTAAATTTAATACCTTAGAAGGATAAGACCTTCGCTAAAACTCTTCTATCATTTGAATCAAACGCTTGTTCACAATCTATAAAACTGAACACTAAAGATGTTTGATGACTCAGGCACTTCTCAATCATTAACCTAACAGTAAAATTGTGGTCGACATATCCTCTACTGTTCTTAAGAGTTCACTGTTCTTCTCTTAAAACTTTATCTACGGTCTCTCTGAGTCTAAAACCCATCAATATACCAGGTATTTTGATTCCTTTGGAAACCAAGCTAATGCCTATGCAATTACCAAACTCACTCTTATCACCTTCCTTGTGCATGGAGGGGTTTAATTAAAGTTTTTCTAAAGTAACCCTAGGTGCTTCCCTTTTTTCAAAAATCATAATCATGATCTTCGGTAATTTATCTTGAAATTCAGAAAACTTAAAATCAATTATAAATCACTCGCTTAAAACTCAACAACCAGAAATTTTTTTCAAAAATCATAATAATAATCTTCGGTAAGTTATCTCGAACTTCAGAAAACTTACTTACGAAACAAAAACTTATTTACCACACAATCAGCAGTTGGGGCCTTATTCATTTTTCCAACCTTTTAGCACTGTTTTCTTTCGAATTTCTTTCTCGGAAAATAAATCTTCTTTAACTTCCAGTGACTCACAAAATTTTTCATTCTGTTCTATATCATTTCCTGTAATTTTGTTACGGTTTAGCAGGTTCTCCAGATTTTCAGCCCATATCTCTTTAACTCTTTCCTTATCATTAATTGTTAACCCATTCCTATCTTTAACTGGGACAAGTCCAGCTTACCTATTCTTTCTCTGTGTTTAATTAAATAAAAAAACAAGGTTTTTCAATTGAAAATAAGGAGCAGCATTAAAACTTAAAACTAACAGAAATTATTATTTATATGAAGGGGGTTGCCTCCTCCGCAACACCTCGCTCTTTACACTAAAGTTTGAATTTTGCCCCAGTTTTTTAAAAATGACTTCTGAAACAATATGTTCGTTTGATTGGAACAATAAGAAGCTTTTTTCAAAAGTTCAAAAACTTTAGCGTAAAGAGCAAGGTATTGAGGAGGAGGCAACCCCCTTCATATACGTAATAATTTCTGTTCGTTTAAATTTTTAATATTGCTCCTTACTTTCAGTTGAAAAAACTTGTTTTTTTATTTAATTTCTGATCGTTTTTAAATAATGCTGGGAAATCCGGCGCCCCCTTCATGGAAAATTTCTTTCTCTTTTCTGTCTCAATTTTACGCGTGGAGTTTTTAAGGGTAATCGTCTGGCAAATTTTCACCGGAATTGAATTGTCTAGAGAATATTTGCGTGGGGAGGGGGATTTCTCCGTGGAGGTGGGGCAGGATTTCCAGGTATTATTTAAAAACGATCAGAAATTAATTTTTAAAAAACAAGTTTTTTCAACTGAAAGTAAGATGCAACATCAAAACTTAAAACGAACAGTAAATATTACGTAAACAAGGGGGAATGGCCCTCCTCAACACCACGCTCTCTACGCTAAAGTTTGAATTTTGTCACAATTCGTTAAGAGAGACTCCTGAAACACAACGGTCGTTTAGTTAGAACAATAAGAAACATTTTTAAAAGTACTCAAAAACTTTAGCACATAAGAGCGAGGTGTTGAGGAGGGGCATTCCTCCTCATATACGTAATAATATATGTTCGTTTTGAGTTTTAATGTTGCTCCTTACTTTCAGTGGAAGAAGCTTTTTTTTATTTAATTTCTGATCGTCTTTTAAATAATGCTGGGAAATCTGGCGCTTTCATAGGAATTTTTCCCCCATGAAAAATTCCTCAATGGAAAGATCCTCCAATATAACCTTCTCGTTTTTTATTATGTTTCGACTGTTTATTGATAGAGCTTTGGGGTCGTTTTACGCTTTAAATAGTATTTTACATAATTTCTGCTCATCATTGGTTTAATGTTGCTTTTTAGTTTTCTTCAAAAACTTTTCCTTTTGGAAAAGTTTTCAATTTTTAACTTCAATTTTTAATAAAAAGACATTTAGGTGTGGTTTCGCAGCAAATAGCTTTAAAATAAGCATTAGTGTAAATTTGAAATTTGTAACTTTTTTCGAATTCCTGTCGACATTTGAACAAATACAACTAGACTCCATGCTCAGTAGTGCATCAATTAATCTCTTCTTTTTTTTTTAAATCTGGCAAAGGTCCCTAAAAATTATTATTGAGCGACCCGGCTCAATAATAACCGAAACCGTAGAAAACGGAATTTTGATACCAACAGATATATCAAAACAGATTTGTATGCTGATTTCAAATCTATAAGTTTCATTAAGTTTAATAGTTTCATTTAATAGTTTCATAAGTTTCATTAAGCTAACGAGATTGGAAAAACTTGCATGATTTTCGAAAAAAGGGGGAAACACCCCTTAAAAGACATAGAATCTTAATGAAGATCTCACCATCAAATTCAGCGTACCAGAGACAAAACCTCTACCTACTGTAGAGGTTTTAAGCTCCTATCTGCAAAAATGTGGAATGTTGTTTGCCAGAAGAAAGATATTGGATACGTGTTTATTTGTTTGTGTTTTTGTTTTGTTTTCCCAAGGGGTGATCGTAACGACCCAGTGGGCCTAGAACTTCGGGAGAGGGCCCATTCTAACAGAAAAGAAAAGTTCTAGTGCCCTTTTTAAGTGACCAAAACAATGGGAGGGCAACCAGGCCCCCTCCAGTGCCACATTTTTTTCCTAAAATCGTGTAAAATTTTGAGATAGCTATTTTGTTCAGCATAGTTGAAAGGCCTAATAAATACGTCTTTCTAGATGGCATGACCCCCAGAAACCCTTCGGAAAGGTCTTTAAGTTATAAAGTTTGCCCATTGCTTATTTATAGAATTTGTTATTGGGAAGTATGCATACATTTTTCGGGTGGGGAAGGGAGAACGAATTTTCAGTTGGGGGTATTTTACACGGTGAGGATTTTCTACAGAGACAGAAGTTTCTAGGGGATGAGCTTTTCGGGAGAAATTTTATACTTGGGAAATTCGCCAGAATTCCTGTACGAAGTTTCTTTATAAGTCTTACTTTCTCTTTACCGACTCAATTTTACGCGTGGAGATGTTGAGGGTAATTGTCAAGGGTAAATTTTCACATGGGTTGAACTTTCCAGATTATATTGCCATGGGAGGGGTATTATTCCGTGGAGATGGAACCAGATATACTGCCATTATTTAAAAAACGATCAGAAACTAAATAAAAAAACAATTTTTTTTCAGATGAAATTAAGGAGCAACATTAAAACTTAAAACAAACAGGAATTGTTATGTATATGAGGGAGGTTGCCTACTCCTCAACACCTCGCTCTTTACGCTAAAGTTTATATTTTGTCCATATTCTTTAAAAACGACTCCTGAAACACAAGGGTTGTTTAACTAGAACAATAAGTAACTTTTTTTTTCAAAGTGCCGAACAAATTTAGCATGAAGAGCGAGGCGTTGAGGAGGGGGCGACCCCCCTCACATACGCAATAACGAACTGTAAGTAAGGAGTGAACCGTAGTAGAGATGACCCTAAAGCTCGTGTCACCCACCCCTGCTGCCACCTACAACTTTTTTACATAATTTATGTCTGTTTGTTGTCAGTGAGAATGAAAAAACAGGAATTTTGTCACATTTATGGATGTTTTCTTGGATGGTTATGTGTGTGGGTCAATTTATTTGATGTTTTTCATGGATGTCAACGGCAGTTCATGTCTGTTTTATGGTTTTTGTCAGTGAGAATGAAAAAACAGGAATTTTGTCACATTTATGGATGTTTTCTTGGATGGTTATGTGTGTGGGTCAATTTATTTGATGTTTTTCATGGATGTCAACAGCAGTTCATGTCTGTTTTATGGTTTTTGTCAGTGAGAATGAAAAAACAGGAACTTTGTCACATTTATGTCTGTTTTCTTGGATGGTTATGTGTGTTTTGGTCAATTTATTTGATGTTTTTCATGGATGTCAACAGCAGTTCATGTCTGTTTTATGGTTTTTGTCAGTGAGAATTTAAAAAACAGGAACTTTCTCACTTTTATGGATGTTTTCTTGGATGGTTATGGGTGTTGGTCAATTTATTTGATGTTTTTCATGGATGTCAACAGCAATTCATGTCTGTTTTATGGTTTTTGTCAGTGAGAATGAAAAAACAGGAACTTTCTCACATTTATGGATGTCAACAGCAATTTATGTTGTTTGGCTAGCCTAAACTGAGAAATTGATTTACATAATCGGAGGGGGAATTATTGGTTCACGAAAGGGGAATTAAGAAACAAACATGGCTTCATTGTTGTTTGGCTAACCTAACCTGAGAAATTGATTTACATAATCGGCGGGGGAATGTATTGATTCACGAAGGGGGAATTAAGAAACAAACATGGCTTCTTTGATCTTTAGGCGAACCTAACCTGAGAAATTGATTTACATAATCTGCGGGGGAATTATTGGTTCACGAAAGGGGAATTAAGAAACAAACATTATGGCTTCTTTAATCTTAGGTCTGATGGATAAATGTTCTTTAGGTCAGAGAGAAAAATTAATATTCTATTTTTAAATAGGGCTTCATTGATCTTTAGTGTCAGGAATTAGAAATGACATCACTTGTTATCTTGGAATTATGCGGGAGTCTAAAGAGATAGAAATTATATTTTTAAATACGGCTTCACTGAGCTTTAAGTCGGAGAGATAAATTGATATTCTAACGAAACCTTAATAGTGTGGCTAAGAACATTTATGAGATGAAGAGATTAACGTAGGAAAGGGTTTCCTAGAAATTTGAAATGTGACAGCGCAGGGATGCCAAAAACAAAAGGAACACACAGAAATTACTTTTAGGGGATTATTTGGGTGAAACGGTTTTAAACATTTTAGGGAATTATTTCGGCGAAACAGTTAGAGACATTTTAAAAGATGATTTTAGAAAAGGTTTTAGAAGAGGTTTTGAGTGTGGTCGTTATAGTAAACAAGTTCTATTTGAACAGTGTCGTGAGGTCCTCTACCCCAACCCCAAAGGGCCCCGATCGCCCTACCCCGACCCAAAGGGCTCCTATCCCCATACCCCAATCCCAAAGGAACCCCCTGGTCCCCAAAGGCCCCCCCGGACCCTCAAAGGCCCTTCCAGGGCCCCGTCTTTCGTTGATGTATGTTGTCTGAAACCTATGATTTGGGGTGTATGGGTTGCTATTTTTGACTTTTCTGAGTTCGATTTCTTAGTCTTTCATAGGTATGTGTTGTCTGAAACCTATGATTTGGGATGGATGGTTTGCTATTTTTGACTTTTCTGAGCTGCATTTCTTAGCCTTTCATAGGTGTGTGTTGTCAGAAAATTATGATTTGGGATGTGTAGTTTGATATTTGGACTTTTCAGAGCTAGGATTCTTAGTCTCTCATAGGTGTTTGTTGTTTGAAACTTCTAGTTTGGGATGAGTAGTTTGCTATTTCAGACTTTTATGAGCTAGGCTTTCCTAGTATATCGTAGGTGAATATTGTCAGAAAATTATGATTTGGTATATGTAAATTACTATTTCGGGCTTTTCTGAGCTAGATTTCTTAGTCCCTCATAGGTGTTTGTTGTCTGAAACCTATAGTTTGGGATGAGTAGTTTGCTATTGCTGACTTTTCTGAGCTAGGTTTCTTGGCCTTTCATAGGTGTGTGTTGTCAGAAACTTATGATTTGGGATATGTAAATTACTATTTTTGACTTTTCTGAGCTAGATTTCTTAGCCTTTCATAGGAGTTTGTTGTTTGAAACCTATAGTTTGGGATGAGTAGTTTGCTTTTGGACTTTTCAGAGCTGGATTTCTTAGCCTTTCGTAGGTGTGTGTTGACTGAAACTTATGATTTGGGATATGTAAATTACTATTTCGGGCTTTTCTAAGCTAGATTTCTTAGTCTTTCGTTGGTGTGTGTTGTCTGAAACCTATGATTTGGGATTTGTAGTTTTGCTATTTGGACTTTTCAGAGCTAGGATTCTTAGTCCCTCATAGGTGTTTGTTGTCTGAAACCTATAGTTTGGGATGAGTAGTTTGCTATTTCAGGCTTTTCTGAGCTAAGGTTTCTTAGTATTTCGTAGGTGTGTGTTGTCTGAAACTTATGATTTGAGGTGTGTAATTTGCTATTTCAGGCTTTTCTGAGCTAAGGTTTCATAGTATATCGTAGGTGAATGTTGTCTGAAACTTATGATTTGGGATATGTAAATTACTATTTCGGGCTTTTCTAAGCTAGATTTCTTAGTCTTTCTTTGATGTGTGTTGTATGAAACCAATGATTTGGGAGGGTGGGTTGCTATTTTTGACCTTTCTGAGCTGGATTTCATAGCCTTTCATATGTATGTGTTGCCTGAAACCTATGATTTGGGATGGTTAATTTGCTATTTTTGACTTTTCTGAGCTAGGTTTCTTAGCCTTTCATAGGTGTGTGCTGTCAGAAAATTATGATTTGGGATTTGTAGTTTGCTTTTTAGACTTTTCAGAGCTAGGATTCTTAGTCCCTCATAGGTGTTTGTTGTCTGAAACCTATAGTTTGGGATGAGTAGTTTGCTATTTCAGGCTTTTCTGAGCTAAGGTTTCTTAGTATTTCATAGGTGTGTGTAGTCTGAGACTTATGATTTGAGGTATGCAATTTGCTATTTCCGACTTTTCATAACCAGATTTCTTAGTCTTTCGTAGGTGTGTGGTGTCTGAAACCTATGATTTGGGATGTGTGGGTTGCTATTTTTTGACTTTTCTGAGCTGGATTTCTTAGCCTTTCGTAGGTGTGTGTTGACTGAAACCTATGATTTGGGAATGAGTGGTTTGCTATTTTTGACTTTTCTGAGCTAGATTTCTTAGCATTTCATAGGTGTGTGCTTTCAGAAAATTATGATTTGGGAGGTGTAGTTTGCATTTTGGACTTATCAGAGCAAGGATTCTTAGTCCCTCATATGTGTTTGTTGTCTGAAACTTCTAGTTTGGGATGAGTAGTTGGCTATTTCAGGCTTTTCTGAGCTAAGGTTTCTTAGTATTTCGTAGGTGAAGCTTCCACGTCAGTTTTAAGTTCACCAAGACATAAAAAATTTAAAGTTCAGTTCTAAATTTTTCCAAAGAAGATAGGAAAAGTTATACTATGATTGTGATTATTTTCTATGAAGATAGAAAGTTTCACTTTAATTCTAAATTTTCTTAAATTCAGTTCCGACTTTTCTCAAAGAGATGAAAAATTTAAAGTTCGGCTCCAAATATTTTCCACGTCAGTTTTAAGTTCACCAAGACATAAAAAATTTAAATTTCACTTCTAAATTTTTCCACAGAAGATAGGAAAAGTTATACTATGATTATGATTATTTTCCATGAAGATAAAAAGTTTCACTTTAATTCTAAATTTTCCTAAATCTTAAAATGACATGAAATATGCTTACGGCTCTACCAATCGTACTCTGTGCTTGTTCATAGACACGACGCGGCTTTTCCACTGATACTCTATGGCAGGTTATCGACACTACCGAGTTTATTGCATGCATTAAATCAGTATTTTTTACGCAGTGGAAGGATCAACACACAATTCATATCTGTAAAAAGTGAAGATGAATTATTCGGAGAAAGTATGTGCACATAAAAAAATCATCGTCTTGTTGAATGCTGACAAGGAGAAATACCTGAACTATGAAACGAGTGCAAGTGGAGATCTTTTTGGGAATGTATGCATAAGTTGTCGTGACAGTGAGGAGTTAAATTCCTTTGGTGTACCCAAGAATTTCCATCATGCAAGTGGTGGATATGCGAGAGTAACATTACCAGAGAAATTAGTAGTCAAAGAGAATGCCAACTTAAAAATAATAGTTGATGAAGAGGGGCAACTTCTAGCTAATGGTTCTGGTAGCATGTTAGCCGTTGATAGATCTTATCGCAATCTTTCCGGTGTTTGCATTCGAATGAAAGCAAAAGGAAAAAAAAGACATGCATACAGCTGCATCAACATCATAAATCATATCATGTCAATGTGCCAAAACTGCTATCTATGTAAAAATAATGTGACAATAGACAGTGAAATCGCAGGCAGAGTAAAAAGGACATTAGCAGACAATATCATCAATGAATATAAAGATGAATTGACGGAAAGTGAAGCGCAAGTGTACTAATAATGTATAATAATGTATTTAACATATTTTTATATTAATATTCTACATGTCGTTATTTCATTAAAAATATCTAATGCATTATTTTGTTAAGTGTTCATTATTTTTAGGGTATGCTAGAGCGTCAAACGTTCAGAATATCTATTAAAAAGGTCAGAGATGTAAGAAAAATAATTTTAGAGATAATGATACTACTAGCAGGCTCAATTTTTCATAGAAGATAGAAAAGTTCAAGTTCTTTTCTGAATTTTACCAAAGAACACAATTCAATTCTAATTTCACCAGAGAAAATAAAAAGCTTACACTT
>JAQQPU010019276.1:1169-16628 GCA_029168905.1 Artemia sp. Kazakhstan ARC1039
GGATATAGCCTTGTCTTTAGACTAGCTTTTTAGATGAAAGGAAAAGACCTTCTAGCAAGTTTTCGATTGATTTTTGCTTTCTGTGTACGATTTTTACCATCTATACTTCACATTGACGCTTAAAGATGTTCAGTAAAACATTTATATTACGGACTGTTAACGCAATGTAAAATGGCCTTCAATCACTTTTGAATCATAAAAAGGCACTTGAACTTTTACTTTTCTATCAAATGAGCTCCCTCTGAAGTTGCTACAACAACCCCTTCCATGCATAGTGGCTCTGGAAAAAAATACATTAAAGGCTAATAGCTCTTTACTGCAGGCAACAATAGAGCTTTGTTTCTGATGTATCTACAACTCTTCTGTTTTATATGAGCAATTTGCATGGCTAGCAACCAATACCACACTGCCTTCCCATCAATAATATGAACAAGTAGAAATTGGAGCTTTAAAATTCTTATACTTCAGCACTGCCAAAAACTAAAGGACAGTTGCGCTATTTTTTTCAGATTTAGATCCAACACACAAAACAAGTTTTTTTTTAGGGCAGTCAATTTCTGAATAAGTAGGGATTGTAAAAAAGAAAAATTGTAAATTGCAAAAAAACGAAGAACTGTAATAATTGTAAAAAAGAGATGTAAATTGTAAAAACTATTTTTTGTAAAAATTGTAAAAAAGAAAAGAAAGCTTAGTGCAATAGATTCTTTTAATCTTTGTACTGTGGCTTACAGTAAACCAGGAATAGCAGAATTGACAACACAAAAGGAAATTAGAAGGCTATAATAATAATATTTATTTGGAACCCACCCACATCACAAGATAAATAGCAGAGAAAACACTTAAGAAAATAAATATATTTTTCAAAAACAAAAATCACCAAAAACATTACATAAAAACATTTTCCACCAATAAAAATTAAACAACAATAAAATTAAAAAAATTAAATTAATGAAACAAACAGATCAAACCATGGTGAGGCAACAAACACTAATGTAAGCTGGTTCATTTAAACCAGTCTGCTGGTTTACCCATAGTAACTATGGGTGATTTAAAAACAAAAGTAGCTTAAAATAATTTAGTTATTAGTATAAATACTATGAACTTACTGAAATATTCTCGGTGGTTTTACGATATAAAACCTTCCACTTATAGCAGGAGCATCAGTGACATCTACTTTTGCCACCTTAATGCCAAGATCATCACTCCGGGATCCCAGATCTTCCCAGACAGGCTGAAGAGTCCTACATGCTGGACACCATGAAGAATGACTGAAAAATTATGCATGAGTAGGACAAATATAATTTGATTATTTTCTTATTTCTGTAAATAATAAAAAGAAACAATAAAAGTTACTTTTCTCTTCTGGTTAAATTTACTTCAAAACGTTAGATTCTGTATTTGTTTTCTACTTTTATGATCACTGCAGACGACTTGTTGAAGGTCCTTGTCAAATTATCTGCTTATTTTCGTTTCATATGTTTCCACTAGCTGACACTACCCTCGTTTTTCTCACCTATTTGATTTTTCATTTACATTTTTTTTTCTTCTTTTCTTCATGTTATATTCAAAGGATTCATTGAATTACTAATTTATAGCTCATGGCTGTACAACAAATCGCCATAATAATTTCACTAAAAAAAAAAATAAAAAAAATAAGTTAATTTTCTTACAGAGATGTTTTGAACCAATTCTAGACAGATTTTCCTCTTTTATATAAATGTTTGTTCATTACAGGAATCAAGTACAACTATATTTTTTTAAAGCCATTGCTATGACTTTATATAGCTTCATTGGTTGTATAGCTTTGCGTTAGGGTTAGGATCATTCGCTTTTTTCTCAATATGCCAAAGAAGGTAGTTTTAGGGTCTTAGGCTTTACCCATTCTTTACTTTTGACAACATTGGCAACATATGTTGCATAGCAAACAAAGCAATCCTTTTGTTTGTTTTGGGTTTCAACTTTGATCTTTACTTTCACCAGGAGAACTTCTTTTTTCCAATAAGTTTTTGCTCCTTTTTTGCACAATAAACCTGATAAAAAGACTATTAGGCACCTATAAAACTATATGTAAAATTTAAACAATAGACTTGGATACCACTATTTCAAACAGCTTGATAGAATTAAGAGTAAATTTGTTTCACACAAAACTTGTTTCTATACTGAAGATTGAGACTTTTCTACCCATTTTATTGTCACATTATGACTAAAGTGTGATAGAAGAGCATTGTCTGAAGTGTTCATATCAGGAAAATCTACCGTTCTTTCTTCAGCTGTTCAATGTTTCACTAATAAAAGCCTTGTATTTTGGATAATCAATTTGTCAAGGTCTTTCTTCTCATCTTATATAGTTCTGCTCATTTTTCTTATTCAACATACTATGATCTTAGAGCTTGACAAGTTGTTAAACCACTGATCAAGGTAGAATGAACTTTGGTATTTTTTTAAAAAACTGGGCTGAGTAGTAACACCAGAGCCCATGGGTTTTCTAAACAATATCATTTTTTTTTGTCAAGATACAGGCTTAGCAAATTGATTATCCATAAAACAGGGTTAATGTAACCTAGCCATTTTCTGCTCACCTGAAAATTCTTAGAAATGTATTAATTACAGCAAATACAAAAATACAGGTTTAGAAAAAAAAATTTAAGCATAGCCAACCAGGCTAGCCAATCCCTAAAGATATTTGCAAAAAAAAACAACAACAAAAGAATTTGCTTGAGGTATTTTTTGTTATGGTTTACATCAGTTGCTGTCATAAATTCCCTCTTAATGTTTAAAAATAGAAACTTTGCAACATTGGTCAGTTTTTGAATAAATGGCTTCATATTCACAAAAAATTTGCAGTCAACAAATTTTGTTTGGACAGTTGAAAAATGGTGTCTGACATTTGGGAAGTGGTAAAGATTTTGGGGATGGACAGATTTTATATACAGCTTTGAAATAGTTTTTAACAATGGGATATCTCAGAAATACTTTCATTCACTGAAACTTTGGACAAATACTTACAAATCAAACATCATATATGTCATAGAGGTAAAAAGATAATAAATCATGGTGAATGTTAGCATTTTTTTAACATTGCTAATGGCAATGCAACATTAAAAAACAACAGTTGCACACAATTATGGGGAAACCCTTGCTACATGTCCCTGATAAACCCCTAAAAGGGGCTACATGCCCCTGATAATCACCCTGAGAAAAAAAAACAGAGAAAAAACAATAAATATCAATGCTCCCATGTGAATTGGGATTTTCTTTTTTTTTCAAGCTTTGAGACTGCCAATGATGGGCTTTTAACCTCTTTTTATAATTTAAAATACTCTCTTTTTGTAAGTACTAATTACTATTCATTAGAAATTAAATAAAGTATACAATTTCTGAAATAGCAACAAATAAAAAGCATTTTTCAATACACATTTCATTAAAAACCTATTTTTAATTACTATGGGTTATGGTTTGCTCTTTAATAAGTTCCAGCTATTGCACTATGATGATTAGGGATGATTAAGGCAACCAGAGGCTGCTGGAAATAGCATTGAATGAGACTTCAAATGGTGCATGCTCTTTGTCTCCAAAAATACACAAACTTTTGTAGAACAAAGTTCATGGAAGTCATTGCCCTTTGAAGGAGGTGGAGGTGGATACAGTTAAATACCTCCCAGGGGCATAATTTAGGTTCTATTCAAACTTTAATAAATTTATTCATTAGACCACTGATCAAAGCAAAATAAGCTTGATTTTCTGAACAAAAAAAATCAGCCTGAGAAACATAATTAAAGTCATCAGAATATCTAAAATATTGCTTTCAGTCAAAAGATGTAAGATCTTATTACATTCTGACTTCCATCTGATTTCTTTCCTATACTGCTACTACTAACTCACTGCAGCTCCAAGCTACCTGAGGGCAACAGAGCTATCCATCCTCCTCCTTCATTCCAATCTATTCAAAGTCTCCCTCTTTACACCCTCCAATAGAGCCATAGAAAGCAGGATTGAGCAACATTTTTTTGTATAGCTTAATATTTAAAATATGGTCAGCAAGATGGGTACCCAAAAGAATCCTCATTGATTATATCCTATCCCCTCACCAGCACAGCTTTCTGTCAGGGAAATCAGTTGAGACCAATCTCCTTGAGACATTATCTTAAATTACAGCTAGGAGCAATCTAAGGATTTCTCCTTGTAGACCTCCAGAATGATGACTTGAGTTCTGTACAAAGTTGCTGTTCCATGTCCAGTAGCATCCCAATTGAGTTTACACTCTATGGAGGACTATTCAGCATCTAGCCTTTGTTTGTAAACATAAACAGATTCAGCAGTAACTGTTTCATTTTATTTGTTCCAACTGTTGACAATGCATGTTGAAAAGAATTGAGCACAGACTCTAGATATTGTAGACAGCTTGACAAGTTCCAAGTGATGATCTCTAGTTTTTAAGTTGGTGCCAAAAGTAGGGAATAATGCTGGGACAGTATTAGCCCTCAAAAACCTTAGGCTAAAATGGCATCCCCTCTATTTCTCCTGTAAACAAGTGTAAGGAGATTCAGCCTTGATAGTCTTACAGGGTAGTAAAGCTCCTACACGCCAGATATCACTTTAGTGGTATGTCTCTGTGCATCTTCAAGAACTGTTATGTCTTTTTTAAACTATGGGGAGACAAGAGGCATTACAACTTCAAGCTTAGGATGCACAAATTTCTTATATAGGACACTAGTGACTTTATGGGAACAAGTGGAAATAGTATGTTTAATCAGTTCCAAGACATAAAACATCATAAAAAATCACCTGGACAAAGGAATCCCTGTGGACCTGATTCTATTGGAACTGGCTAAGGATCTGGATTTCAGTGGATGTCTCAAATCATCTTTATATGAGAATGATATTAGCTTAATTAAGGGAAGTCAGAGGCATACCACAAAGTGCATAGCTGGCCTACATGATCTCCCTTACACTTGAGCACCTTTAGCTGCCAACACTTGTTTTCACACTGTCATGGTGTAATGATGCTAGCCTACAAGTATAATACTCAACCAAATAAGCCCCTCCTCACCAAACATTCAAGCCAGCAAGATACAAGAGGCCACTCACGTAGGCTGCCAAAATATCTGTTAATACAAAAATGCAACAACCTTTCTTCTCCAAGCCTCCCAACTACCCCTCCCATTCAATTACCCACTGATGCCAACCTCATCATAAGAGTGTTTTGCTGGGAGGCTGATGCTGCTTGTCATACCCAACCATCTTGCATACTCTATCTGAAGTTGCAGTTCTGTCAGCTTTAAACTGCAGAAGAAAGATCATTATAGGAAATACCTACCATGTGGTCATTGTTATCAAGTGGGCTTAAATTGCCTCTTTACAGCAGACCTCTTTTACAGTATTTCACTGGGCCTTAACACAGTGACATTTCACCGACCTCAACACAGAGCACAACAGATCCAGCATGGGCCCTAAATTTGCTCCAAAGTGCAAATTACAGTAAAATTTCTATGAAAAAAAAAAACTCATCTGTCTTTTGAAATGCCCACTTTCAGATCCCTACTTGACCTCTTCCATCATGATTGGTCCCAATATTCTAATCTTGGTTTGTAGACTTGGGTTCCTATTCTTCCAAACCTTATCAAGCATGAAAAATACCCTAGCCCTTGGCTATTCTACTTTTAACACATTCACTGCATCCCTCATCTTTAGCAATAATACTGCCCGGGAAGGCCAGGATTTACCAAGACCCAGGCCTAGGGGTACACAATAGATTATCATCAAACAACTTTTTTTTTTGAACAAAAACTGGACTGATGGGAGTTATTTTCGAAGTGCCAGGTGCACTCAGCTACCATGCAAATCCATGCCTCAGAAATCATGAAAGTGAGCTATTGAACTTTTATCACAACAATCTTGTCCCTACAATTGTACATGAATGCTTACATTTGAAATGCTTCTGGGTAAAAAATACAGAGGAAGGAAAAAAAAGTATGACTGACTAATGTTAGCAAGGCTCTACATAATTTTTATGCAGTTGACATCTATCCAAACATTGACATTGTCTTAAGAAAGGTTCTTTGTGTGTCAACCACAGATCCTTTTCTGTCCTCTGTTGGGTGAAGAACTACTTAAGATCATAATACTTAATAATACTACTTAAGATAAATACTTAAGAGTCAGCCACAACAGGTTGACATAATTATCTCTGCTCACTATTGAGGGATGCAATACAATGACATCATTGACACCTTTGCGTGAAAAAGGCAAGGAGGAAGGCTCCTTGCTTTTTTCATTATGCTTTATCAATTGGCTTTGAAGATAAATAGTACTATATACCAGATAATGTGTACATGTATTTATGTCTTGCTATCTACCAATTGATTAAACTTAGTTCCCATACCTTGTTGGTTTATTTAATTTACTTAATACCCCTAACATACAAATATTTCATTCTCAAATATTATTATAAGTGATGTTATTTTTTTATAAAATAAAAATTGTAATTATAAAGATTATTTTCTAAAGGAAAATTGACCCTTCCTCTTGGGCCCTAGAAGCATCAAAGCTTTAAATCTGGTCCTGTAGCTAGGTTGTGAAGTTATCCACTTGATCAATCACCTTATTTCCCCAATATCACATTTTCAACTAGGATACTCAAATCCAAACAATTCAAGTCTAGGAGACCATATCAAGTCATGACAGAATGTTGTGAAGAAAGACATGAAAAAAACAGGCCATTTCTGGAAATATGGCAACAAGTGAGACAAGTTGGGGCTTCAAATTAATTGATTGCAGATAGAGGACATATCACTTTGGCAGCCCCTGGCTTCTTGGTCCTGAGTTGGACTGAATAGCCTTTGCCTCGTCAACATGTGTTGAGCCTCTCAGTTGACAAAATTAAATATATTTTGAAAAAAGAGAATATGAACGTTTAGCAATCTAAAAGTATCTCTTTTTGTTCTAACATGTCTCCTTCTGAAGTCACTATACACAACCTTTACCAGAGTGTTGCTTGAGCAATCAAATACCACTATTCTTTTGTCATTATAGTGTTTCCTTCAGAAGAACTCACAGAGAAGAATGATACAATTTTGTTTCATGGTGTAATTCTTGTAAATTACATTAAAGTCAGCAGTTTAGCCTCCATTTGACAAAATGCTTGCTATATTGAAACAAATGTAATGTTTAAATAAAATACCAGAATGGAAATATTTGGGAAAGAGCTGCAATACTTAGCCAAGGTAATAACTATATTACCTTAAATTGCAGCTTGGAGCAATCTAAGGATTTCTCCTTATAGAGCTCCAGAGTTGACAATTTGAGTTGTATTCAGCATTCTTTAGTGACCAGGTACACTATGCTGATCCATAGCTTCCCAGTGGAGTTTGCACTCCCTGGAGGACCACTCAACATCCAGTCTTTGTTTGAAGATGTTCACAGATTCAGTTTCTTCAGAGAGTTTATTCCAACTGTTGACATTTCTTGAGGAAAAGAATTGAGCACAGACTCTGGATAAGACAGGTTGCTTAACAAGTTTCAACTGATGACCTCTAGTTCTTGAATTAGGACCAACAGTGGGAAACAATGCTGGAAGTGTATTACCTTAATTTGCACTTCAAAGCAAACTAAGATCCATCATGATCTTTTTACATGTTCCATGCTTGATGATGTGGATGACAAAACATCAAATGCATCACACTGGTACTTCCAGGGAAATCCATTCCATCCAGCATCCAATGACTTCTTGAACACTTCATTATTTTGTGCTGAGACAGTTTTATTTGACAGAATATTCCAGTGGTTTACTACATTCAGGAGAAAAACTGTTGTCAGTGTCAAGTTTTGACAGATGGTTTAAACAACTTAATTGAATATCCTATCCTGTCATCGTCAATATTTTGGGAAATTGGCAAATGAATTGGGGGGGGAGGGGTCTTGTGAAGTAAGTTTATGTGTCATCAGCATATCAGCTGTTTGTTGTTGGTGAACCAGTGTTGAGAATTTAAGCTCCTTTAAACATTCATCAAAGGCTTATCTCTCATCTCAGATACTGCCTTTGTGACTCTCCTTTGCACTCCTTCCAGAAGCTAGCTGAACATCACCCCTGTACCCTGATGATGCTATGTGTTTTCCAAAATCAATTACTGGTCTGACAAGGGCCTTGTACAACCTCACAAATACATATGGAGACCTACTGGATATAGTTTTCTTTCAGAGTGCTAAGACAGAATTTGCATGAGACACAGTCTTTTTGCAGTTATAATGGAATTTATACTGTTTTTCAACAATGATTCCAAGATCCTTTTATAACACTACATTTGTCAATATTGAAACTCATGTGCCATGTTGTTGCCCATTTCTGAATATGGTCAAGATCTGCTTGTAGTGACTCATGATTGACTGCACAAAAAAGTTTTGAGTTGTCTGCATAGTTAGATGATTTGTAGTTCATTGAAAGATATCATTAAAATAGATATTGAATAGGGTAGGTCCTAAGACACTACCCTGCAGGACACCACTGGTGACTCCATATCTCTCAGAGAGGATTGATTCTCCTTCATTAGTAAAAACCCATGCTCTCTGTGTTCTATCTGTAAGAAAAGCTGAGATCCAGCCCACAAGGTCTGCATTAATTCCACACAAGACAAGTTTTTGTTCAAGTGTGGATGTGGAACTTTGTCAAATGCTTTTGCAAGTTCAAACAATAAGACATCCATAGGCAAGCCCTGATCAATCAGGTCTGTCATAATATCATAAGTCTGCAGCAAATTTGTTTCTACAGACTTTCCTGGTTCAAAACCATGTTGGCTGGGTGATAATATCCCATTAAGTTTAAGATGCTCCATGACAAGTCATTTACCACTCTTTCCAGGATATTAGCAACAGCAGAAGTTATACTTCTGGGATTGTAGTTTTCTGCACTGGCTTTATTTCCCTTTTTGAACAAAGGGGTGAAAAATTATTTTTTCCAATCTGTTGACACTTCCTTGGTACATAGGGAGACTTTGGATAATTGGTAGAGCCCTCATTAACATATAAGTTAAAATGGCATTACCTCTATCTCTTATGTATACAAGTTGCTGGGAGTTTCAGCTTTGCTAGTCTTGCAGAGTAGAAAAGGTCCCACATGGTGGATATCTCATTCAATGGCATATCTCTGCCTGCACATCTTCCAATACTTTTATGTCTTTTTTCAAACAGTTTGTGCTAGCAAACTGTATAGTCAGAGCAACTCATTTCAATAGTTACCAAAACTCTAAAAAACCTAATTTTAATATCAATAGATAAATCAAACAAATTGGATTTATATGCTGATTTTAAATATATAAGTTTTATCAAGTTTACTCATATCCTTCAAAAGTTACAAGCCAGAGAAAATTTGCCTTATTTTCAAAAAAAGGGAAAGCATCCCCTAAAAGTCATAGAATCTTAATGAAAATCATACCATCAGAATCACCATATCAGAGAACCTTACTGTAGAGGTTTCAAGCTCCTATCTGCAAAAATGTGGAACTTTGTATTTTTGCCCAAAAAGATCACAGATGTGTGTTTATTTGCCTTTTTTCCCCCAGGGGTGATCATACTGACCCAGAGGTCCTAGAATTTAGCAAGAGGGCTTATTTGAACAAAAATTTAAAGTTCTGGTAACTTTTTGAATCAAAAACAAAATAAAAATAGAATCACTTTAAAAAAAAAATCACTTATAAGAAGGAATATTAATAAGGGTCAACTAGTTTGTGGTAACAAACAATATAGCATGAGTGACCCATCTCATTAGTAACCAAAATTCTAAAAAATGGAATTTTGATATTAATAGATACCTTAAAAGAATTGGATTTTTATGCAGACTTTAAATATATAAGTTTTATCAAGTTTACTCTTACCCATCAAAAGTTACAAGCCTGAGAAAATTTACCTTGAAGAAAGGAAACAACACCCCCTAAAAGTCATAGAATCTCAATGAAAATCACACCATCTGATTCTGCATATCAAAGAACCTTACTGTAGAGGTTTCAAGCTCCTATCTGCAAAAATGTTGAATTTTGTATTTGTTGCCAAAAGAAAGATCATGGATATATGTTTATTTGTTTGTTTGCCTTTTTCTCAGGGGTAATTTTATTGACCCAGAGGCTCTAGATTTTTGCGAGAGGGCTTATTTGAACAGATATTAAAAGTTCTAGTGCCTTTTTTAATCAAAGAACAAAAAATAAATAAAAATAGAATCACTTTTCACAAAAAATCTGCCTTTTTGATGTCTTTTCAAAGATATTTGATTTTTTAAGCAATCATAACCATATAAGAAGTAATAAGTTACATGATGTAATATATAACACCAATTGTGTACTAATAGCCATAATGACATAATGAGTGATATTATGTTAAAATTAAAAAATCAATTTTTATTTTAGTTTTCACTTCAGAATTGCTAAAGTTATGAACTGAAAAAATATTTATGGTATCTGAGCAATAATTTCAATGTTTTAATTTGAACTAGAAAAATATCTGAAATTCTAAAATTAGTTTTATTTTTTGTCAGGTTTGTGGTACTCAATACTAGACTTAAACACACACTGTTTGATAATATTTATTCCCATAAGAAAATTATTTATTGCTGTTTTACATTATTTAAATAAGGGGAGGCTAGGGGTGTTCCAACTTCAAGCTTAGGATACACAAGTCCTTTATACAGAAGACTGATGACTTTAGGGGAACAAGTGGAAAGAGTATAGTTACTCAGCCCCCTGGTTGAACTAGTACCATTAACAGACTTCTTAGCATGAGTGCAGAATTTTAATCCAATATCAATAGTGATTCCAACATCTTGTTCAATATTTACAGACAAAAATGGGTGACCTGAGGCAAAATAAGAGTAACAAGGATTCATTTTGTCAAAATGAATGACATGGCACTTGACAACTCTAAATTTAAGAAGCCAAGCCTCAGCCTATTAAGCAGTCCAATATTATTTTGTAGAAGGGCATGATCTTCACAAGCAAGGCTGGTATAATGAGCTTCAGGTTACCAGCAGAGAGCATTAGTTTACTGACAATAGTAGAAGGAGCACCATTGATTAAGATATTAAAAGTGTAGGACCCAAAACACTTCCCCAAGGAACTCTACTCAAAACATGCTTAGATGAAGAAAGAATATAGCTACCAGAGTCATCAAATAAATGAACACATTGAGATTGCATATAGAGAAAATCAAGGACCCAGAGCAGAGACTTCTCTTCAAGCTTGACAGCACATGATTTGATTTCAAGTCACTTGCAACAAACTTTGTCAAAAGCTTCAGAAAAGTCATTCAGAATCTTGGCAGCAGGCACCCCTGAATCCAGTAACTTAGTGATATGGTCATATGATCCAAGGAGATCTTTCAGAACAAAAGCCATGCTGTTAGCTGTACAAGATATTATTTGCTTCAAGATGTCCAATAACTGCAGAACTGATTATTCTTACAAGAACCTTAGCAACTACTGATGTCATGCTAATAGTTTGGTAATTTTCAGCAAGGTCCTTTCAACCTTTCTTTAATATTAGAATGATATGGGTTGGCTTCCAATCCAGAGGTAATCTGGAAAGATTTAATGATAACTTGAACAGTAAGGAAAGAGGTTGACACAAGACTGTTTGACATTCATGGAGGATACAAGGATGAATGCACTCTGGACCAGGACATTCATTCATATTGAGGGACATAAGTTTATTTAGAACTATTGAATCATTAATCAGAATAGGTTCTATATTATGTGATACATTACATATAGGAGGTGAGGCAAAAAAGAACCCTGACAAAAAAGTAGATAAAATTCTAGTTTCTCAACTTTTAATAATCTTGGAAAGGGGTTAGGTTAGGAAAATAACAGTGACCTTTGATGACCTTGAAAAACTTTGTGTTATAATAGTGCAACCTTGCAAAATAGATCTGCTTAAATGAAGTACAGCAAAACTGTTTTCAGCTTCATAACTCTGCTCAATCCCAGACTTCTAAGATATTCCAGACTAATATCTTAGATATTAATGACGAAAAATGGGTAATTATCGTCATACATTTATCGTCATTAATATCTAAGATATCATCCTCTTTTCCACAGACAAAAGTAGCTAGATACAGGAGTAATACTGCTTTGAAAGAGATCATTTTTAGCATTGTGAATTTACCGGTAACTATTTTGTACAAAAATATGCACAAACAGGTTAAAATTTGTGCATCACGGATATAAAATCGTATTAATAAGTGACTCAATTATTCTTTTGAAAAAGTTATTATCACTTTTGTTTGTATTTATTAATTGAATTCTTACTTTTCTTTCATTTAATAATTATACATTAATCATCACGAGCTCGCCAATGTTTAGAGCTGTTGGAAGGAAAACGGGATTTTATCAAATTTGGAATTCAAAGTGGAACCAAATATATCTGAAGAAATGGCATTTCGTATGCTGATGAGTAACGAATATGAAGGATATATCACACTATTTAATGATGGATCTAAAGTTGATTAAACTAAGCATGTTGGAATAGCATTTTGGTGCCCTCAGAAAAATATGTCAAGAAAATTCAAATTGCCCCCCGACTGCAGTGTATTTTAGGCAGAAGTATATGGTATTACAAAGACCTTAGAATTTACTGAAGAATGCGAAGAAGAAAATTTTTCAATATGTTCCTATTCAAAGACCGCTATTCAAGCTATTATAAATACTAACATCATGCCAAAACCAAGTAGAGAAGTCATAAAGTTCTATATGTAGCAACGGAGAAGAAGATTTTCCTTCAGCAGATTCCCGCTCACCCTGGAATCATAAGGAAATATATATTATTCTTTTGAAACAGTTATTGTCACTTTTGTTTGTATTTATTAATTGAGTTCTTACTTTTCTTTCATTTAATAATTATACATTAATCATCACGAGCGCTCGCCAATGTTTAGAGCTGTTGGAAGGAAAACGGAATTTTATCAAATTTGGAATTCAAAGTGGAACCAAATATATCTGAAGAAATGGCATTTCGTATGCTGATGAGTAACGAATAAGAAGGATATATCACACTATTGAATGATGGATCTAAAGTTGATTAAACTAAGCATGTTGGAATAGCATTTTGGTGCCCTCAGAAAAATATGTCAAGAAAATTCAAATTGCCCCCCGACTGCAGTGTATTTTAGGCAGAAGTATATGGTATTACAAAGAACTTAGAATTTACTGAAGAATGCGAAGAAGAAAATTTTTTAATATTTTCCTATTCAAAGACCGTTATTCAAGCTATTACAAATACTAACATCATGCCAAAACCAAGTAGAGAAGTCATAAAGTGCTATATGCAGCAACGGAGAAGAAGATTTTCCTTCAGCAGATTCCCGCTCACCCTGGAATCATAAGGAAATATATTGCAGACACATATGCTAAGTCTGCAGTTGAAGTTGGAATTAGTTTGAATAAATTGGACACCCCTCAAGAATATATGATGCTCTGGAAAATAATTCAAGAACTGAACCAAGAAGGCTTTCTATCAGAGATTAAACTGGAAATTTTTTTGTTACTAAGAAAAATTAAAGGAAAATGGAAACTAAACTGTATAAAGAATTAAATAGATTTCAAGCAAAGAAAATATTCCGCCTTCAATCAAACCATACAGGGATCGAATATTACAATGCAAAATTTTGGGGAGAAAGTGACAGTTGTCCCAAATGTGGGAGCTTAGAGACCGTTGAACACTTGTTAATAGAGTGCCGTGAGTGTGAAGAAGAAGGACAAGAAAGAGTAGATTCTTTTAAAATTAAGAGAAGGTATCCAAGATTAAGTTTATTACTCGGTGGATTAGAAAGTAAAGAAGAAAATTGTGGGATCACACGTCTTGTAATAGAGTTTTTGAAGAAAAGTGTAAGAATTATGGACATTTGAAAACAGTTCATAAAGAGGAGACTTTATACGTGATTGAAGAATAAGAAGTGAAGATTATATTGCCAGTGACGTCCCCTGGGCTGTACAGCGAGAGGGGAATCATCCCATTCCTGAATCCATTGCATAGAGCTGCGTTTTCAGACATGAGGTTTAAACATGGCTTAATACCTTGTTTTGCAAAGAAAAGTAAAGAACTCCATTAAACAAAAAATAAGCAAAAATAAAATTGTGGTAAAGCTTTCTATTTAAGTCAATTTGGAATTTAATAAAAATATTAAGACGCAAATATAAAGTTTCGAAATACCACTTTTTATTATGATAAAGATACACATCCTGGAATGTGTAAGCTTGGAGTGAACTTGCTCAATAACCAATTTCCTGGCTAAGTGCGTCAATGAGCCGGATGGACGCGGTTGGTTTTTCATATATATACTCAGATTTTTGAGACTGAGGGCGGACTCTTCGACTTGCAGGGCGAACCTCTGCCCGTTTATTATTGTATTAAAAATACCTTGGAATATTGTCAGATTATTGTAAGTGTCTAAGTATCTTGTTATATATTATTATAGTTTTCTGAGACTTGTGGTCTACTTGGGACAACCAGTCCCAGTAGAATATATATGTATTATCAAACCTTGCATCAGTATATGTTAACTGAATAAAAGTATTGTGTTATAGCCAACCTCTCTTCAATCTACAGTTAGTCTCTCGAGTATACCCAGCTGGTCGCCTCATTACTCCAGTCATAGCCTAAGGAACGTTACCAAAGTTTAAATACCTTAGGGCCAGAGTGTATCTCCCCTATAAAGAGAGAATAAAGGCATCTACCACTACACCACTTTAATACCATAAATACACCTTACCACAACTGGTGGTATTGCGGAAAAACTGGGTCAAGGAGACTAAATAAGGTTGCAAAAAAATCGAAATGACCGTATTAGAAGGGGGAAGTAAATGGATTTCGCTTTTAGCGATGCTCGAATTTTCAAAACTTCGAGCAGCTTTGCTCGAACTTTGGCTATTAGAAATAGGTTTGTGTCCCCTCAAAGATTTGGGTACAATAGAAAAAATGGAAAAAAGGCTCAATCAAGAATTGTAAAATAAAGAAAATAATACAGTATCTAGTTTTTAGCAAGTAGAAGTAAGTGTATAATTAGTAGTTTTTTTAGTGTTAGTAATAAATGTAATGTAGAACTGCTGTACATCACTAAATAATAAAGTATTTGTACCGCGAATTAAAGGAATAAAATAAAAGATAATATGTAAAGAAAAAAAATCTAACTGGACTGATGAAATGTTGGTAGAAACAGAAGAATTTTAGACATAATAGTAGTAAATAATGTCCTAAGTCAGCCTTAGCCTTACTACAGGTAGAGGCTATAGACTTATTGTTCAAGGATAACACTGATACAATTTAGTAAAGGAAGCACATAAACTGTAGTCCAAACAATTATAGGTTAAAACATTTCTTATAGTTTTTTCTAGAACCAGAGATGCTTTGAAAATATGGCATATTACAACATAGTAAGTAGTTGAATTACCTTTGTTAAAGCTAACCCAAATGCTAGGTTAGTTGT
>JAQQPU010019278.1:5591-16626 GCA_029168905.1 Artemia sp. Kazakhstan ARC1039
TTTTTTAAGACTTTATTGTTCGGCCAGCTATTTATATGCTGGAGAAAATTTTTCAGCTATGTCAACAACATACACCCTTTTAAAAATCTGGACACGAATAGTAGTGTTTAATTTAGTTTCATACCTCCTCTAGTTGACCTGAAATGGAAAACTTGATACCATTCGCAAAAAAACCTGTTTACTTTCATTGATAGCTTGGATACACTTATGCTATTTTGATACATTTAGTTTTTAAACATAATGGGCAAATGGGAGGGTGGGCGTGGGAGGGGAATTAGTTGCCCTCCAATCCCTTTTGACTATTAGAAAGGGCGTCAGCCCTTTCTATTTTCAATTGAATGAGCCTTTTTCGAAGTTCCTACGACAAATCCTTTGATACGAAGTGCCCTGGTCTAAAAAAAAAATAAAAATAATACATTGTACCCACATCGGTCTTAACTATAAAATTGTCAAGCCTTCCAATCACTTTTGACTATTAAAAATGGCACTCGACCTTTCAATTTCCAATCAAATAAGCCCCCTTTTCAGTTTCTACGACAACACTTTCTATAAACACCTTATATGCCCCCAGGGCATAAATTACAACCCTTACCCTAAGGGCTGTAAGGGGGGTTGTCATCGTCAAAGACCTAATTTTCAGGACTTTCAACTAAGTTAAAAAAAATGGCTATCTCAAAATTGTGATAGGACGTGTTTGGGGAAATGGTGGGCGTGAGAGGGGTGTTAGTTGCTCTCCAATCACTTTCAACTTTTACCAAAGTCACAAGCCTTTTCAATTTCTAATCAAATGAGCACTTTTGAAGTTTCTACGAGAACGCTTTCAATAAAAAACTTTTATGCCCCCATGGCATAACTTACAACCCTTGCCCTAAGGGCTGGGGGTTGGTGTTATCCTCAAAGATTTAATTTCCAGAACTTTCAACTACGTTGAACGAAATGGCTATCTCAAAATTTTGATTGGATATGTTTGGGGGAATGGTGGGCGTGAGAGGGGGGTTAATTACCCTCCAATCACTTTTGACTATTAAAAAGGGCACTAGCCCTCTCAATTTCCAATCGAATGAGCCCCTTTTGAAGTTTTTACGACAATGCTATTTTATAAAAACCTTATATGCTCCCAGGGTATAACTTAAAACCTTTGCCCTGGGGGATCTGTGAAGTTTGTCATCCTCAAATATACAATTTCCAGAACTTTCAACTATGTTGAACAAAATCTCTAAACTTTGATTCAATGTGTTTGGGGAAATGGTGGGCGTGAGAGGGGGGTTAATTAATCTCCATTCACTTTCGACTATTAAAAAGGGCACTAGCCCTTTCAATTTCCGATCAAATGAGCCCTTTTTGAAATTTCTACTGCAACTTTCTATATAAACCTTATATGCCGCCAGGGTTTAACTTACAACCCTTGCACTGAGGGCTCTGAGGGGGTTATCATCCTAAAAGACCTAATTTCCAGAACTCTCAACTACGTTGAAAAAATGGATATCTGAAAATTTTGATTGGATGTGTTTGGGGAAATGGTGGGCGTGAGAGGGGGGTTAGTTGCCCTTCAATCACAATCAACTATTAAAAAGGGAATTAGCCCCTTCAATTTCCAATTAAATGAGCCCTTTTTGAAGTTTCTACAACATCGCTTTCTATAAAAAACATTATATGCCCCCAGGGCATAACTTACAACCCTTGCCCTGAGGGCTCTGAAGGGGAGGGGTTGTCGTCCTCAAAGACCTAATTTCCAAAAAAAAAAAAAAATAATACATTGTACCAACATCGTTTCTTCCAGCGATTTATCCAGTCCATATTTTTGATTTTCAAAAGTATGGTAAGTATTGATGACCTTATCCATGTCAAAATCCAAAACCCAATCATCATCGCTATCATTTTCAATCAGTTTGGTTCGTTACACCTCGGCTTATCTTTCGTCATTATGCAATACGTATCGCTGAATCTTTTGTTTTTTTAACAAAGGTATGGGGAACGCGGCAGGCCTCTATATATAGATTCTCACTGTCACTTGTCTTCTAAACGCAGACAATTTGACCCTTTTCTTGATGTCATGACGTCGAAATGGACCTTAAGTTAGAAGTGGTGCCTTTGTAAAATTACACTTATTTTGTATTGGACCTTTAACTTGTGCCTCGGCTTGTGTTTTGTCATTATGAAAGACATATCGCCGAAACTTGTTTCTTTTAATTGTTCAGGTGATGGGACAAAAACTTCTTTTTCTTCCAACGATTTATCTAGTCCAGGTTTTTGAATTTACAAGGTATGGAAGGCATTGAAGACCATCTTTGTTTCTTTTAATTGTTCAGGTGGTGGGACAAAAGCTTCTTCTTTTGCCTTTGCTTGTCCTTTGTCATTATGAAAGACATATCGCCGAACCTTTTGTTTCTTTTAATTGTTCAGGTTTTGGGACAAAAACTTCTTTTTCTTCCAACGATTTATCCAGTCCATATTTTTGATTTTCAAAAGTATGGTAGGTATTGATGACCTTATCCATGTCAAAATCCAAAACCCAATCATTATCGATATCATTTTCAATCTGTTTGGTTCATTACGCCTCGGCTTATCCTTCGTCATTATGAAATACGTATCGCCGAACCTTTTTTTTTTAACAATGGCATGGGGCACGCGGCAGGCTTTTATATATAGGTTCTCACTTTCACTTGTCTTCTAGACGCAGACAATTTGAGCCTTTTCTTGATGTCATGACGTCCAAATGGACCTTAAATTAGAAGTGGTGCCTTCGTAAAATTAGATTTTTTTTTATTGGACCTTTAACTTATGCCTCGGATTGTCTTTTGTCATTATGAAAGACATATCGCCCAACCTTTGTTTCTTTTGATTGTTCAGGTGGTGGGACAAAAACTTCTTTTTCTTCCAACGATTTATCCAGTCTATATTTTTGATTTTCAAAAGTATCGTAAGTAGGCCTATTGATGACCTTATCCATGTCAAAATCCAAAACCCAATCATCATCGCTATCATTTTCAATTTTGACACGTTTTGACTCTCGCTGTTCTTTTTGATTTTCATGGACTCGCTGCTCTTCATTTTCGATTTTGACTCCCTCACATGTTCGGTGTCGTATATCTTCTAACCGCGTGTCTTTGCCCTTCATTTTCATTTTTATCACGCTCTAATTGTCGTTTTCGCATATCTTCTAACCGCCTGTGTCTGCTCTTCATTTTCATTTCTGATACGTTTTTGGATTTTGATTACTTCAGACAATTTAGCAATGGCCTTTGCTTTAGTTGTCCGTATTGGTGTTGTCGCAATTGATGGTCCATGTTGTCAGAAACTCAACAATCTTATTTATGCTATGCATTACATCATATAAGAAAATACTTATATGATGCCATATATGATGTCATAAGAAATGCTTATATGACGTAATAACATAGTACATGACGTCATTTGCATTAACCAAAATTAAGGCTCTTAACGATTGATCTTAGACGGGTTTTTTCTAGATGGTTTTTTTTATGCGAAAATATCCCAAGATATCAATTTTCCCGAAAAAATATGGAGCTGTTTTCGAGAAACAGAATAAATTTATGACTTAACTTGACTTATATCCCATCCGGCCTTTGTGGCTGTATTGGGGCTTCTTCTCTTCTAATTAGTCGTTGAATATGGTGACGGTATTCGGTTCTATCTGGTGCAAGACACAGGAGTTGGGTGAGGTTCTGGCCATTGAAGTTGTCTTACCATCTCTTGCAAGGTCGGCCACGAGGTCGTGTGCCATGTAATCGTCCTTCAAACGTGATTTTGGGGAGTTGATTTGATGACATTCGTTGGATATGATAAAGCCAGCGGAGTTGCTGACTTCTAATTCGGCCCATGATAGTGTGTGAGCAGTGGAGGAGTTTATGGAGGTCTTCATTGGATACTAGGTCGATGTAGGTGATCCCTGCTATGCGACGGAGACATTTTGTTTCAAATGCAGAGATTCACCTTTCGTCATCAGCTTTAATTGACCATGTTTCACTTGCATACATAGCGATGGGGATTATGAGAGATTCAAATAGCCTCCAATGACCTTCAATGATTTTGATAGTAACTTACTTTTCCAAATTGATGATAGGCTCTTGAAGCTGCTGGTTGCGAGGCCCAGTCTACACCTAATCGATTTTGAGCAATCGTTAGAGGTTAAAAGACTGCCGAGGTAGACAAAAGATTCTAGATTTTCAATTTGCTCTCCTTTTATGGTTAGCTGTATGGCTCTTGGTGCAAAGTCTCTGGATACCCGCATGACTTTCGTTTTTGTTGTGTTGACAACCATCCCAAGGGCTTCGGTTGCTGACACTATCTCGTTTGTGTCAGTTTGGAGGAGATGTTCATGACTGTTAATTTTCACTATGTCGTCTGTGTACGCTAATTTGTCGAGTTCTCTCTCGACAATGGATGCAGGGTTCCCTCCAATGGATGCATCGTCTGTGGTTCTAGCAAGTGATAAAGCTGCATTTAGAAACAGATTAAATAGATGAGGGGATAGGAGGCAACCCTGAAGAACACCTGCTGACGTCTGAAACTCTTCTGTCAATCCCTAAATCGTCTGAACCAATTTTTTCGCAATTTCTATATTTTTCTCCATCAGTTGCCGAGTGGAAAATATATGATCTATAGTAGATCGATCTCTTCGGAAGCCGGCCAGATATTCCTCTAAAGTGAGTTCTGTCAGGGATTTCAGTCGGTCCAGCAGGATTTTCGTGAGGATCGTGAGGATCTTGTCATGCTAGTCGGTCTGTAGTTATTACAATCGCCTTTTCACCCTTTTTGTAAAGGGGGACAATCATGGCTTTCGCCCAAGATCTGGGGAAGTGGCCTGTTTTCCATATTCCTACTGTGACTTTATGATAGATGTCTACCAGTTCTCTGGGCCCGACTTAAGTAGCTCTGACTGTATGCCATCTGGGCCAGGAGCTTTATTTTTTTTCAGGGATTGTTTAGTAGCAACTACCTCTTCTCGTAATGGTGGTGGACTTGGATCTACTGGGTACTCCGGTAGTTGAAAAGACAGTAGGATAGATGGGTCAGGGGTTATTGTGGGGCTCAGTTTCTGGCAAAAGTGTTCCTTCCAGCGTTCACGCCTTTCCTCAGAATCTGTGATAAGTTGTTCATGTTTATCTAACAGGTTTGTTGCTGCCACGGGTTTTGTTTTTCGACAGTTCCCGTACTTTTTTTGTACATGTAGGGGCTGTCATTTTTTTTTGAAGGCGTCTTCGCATTCATGGCACTTTTCGTTGACGTATTTGCGCAGAGTCTGCCATATTTTTTCTCTACAAGACGTTTTAACCTCTTGTATTCATCTTGGCTTTCTCCGTCTTGTTTGTTGGCGTGAATACGTTTTTCAGCACAGATATCGATGATTTCGGGTGTAATCCATGGTTTATCAGAACGGGACTGTACCCCTAAAATTTCTTGAGCCGTTTCTCTGGTGATTGAGGCGCTTTCATTAACCAGACGGTCGACTTCCTCGGTGGTTGGGATTCCCGTGAGTTGGATGCTTGACAGCTTATTCGAGAGAGCAGTTTTATATATGTTTCTTGTTTCAATGTTTTTTAGTAGATCGACGCGGTATTTTGGGTAGCTTTTCTTGGTTGGTTGGGGTTTTCGGAGGCGCATACGGAGTTCTGACATGACTAGAACATGGTCTGAGTCAAAGTCACCACCGGCCAAAGATACTGTATTCAACACTGACGACTTCCAACGCTTGCGGACCAGTATGAGTTCAATCATATTTGAGGTTCAGCCGTCTGAGGATCTCCATGTGACCTTTTCGCGTTCTCTATGTCGAAACATTGTGATGGTAATGAAAAGCTCGTTATCACGACAGAAATCTATGAGAATTTCCCCCCTAAGTTTTTGTCTCCCATGTCCGAACCTGCCCATTACGTCTTCGAAACCTGCATTTAATTATTCGACGATAGCGTTAAAGTCCCCAATGACGAACAGAACATCCTTCTTGGGCACATGGTCTATGGTGTGTTGGAGCTGGGCGTAGAAGTCTTCTGCATCTTGGTCACTCTGGGAAGAGTCGGGGGTATAAACTTGAAGGATGGAAATGTTAGCGATGGATCCCTTAAAACGGGCATTAATGATACGCTCTGAGAGTCGATTTATGGTAAGTAGAGATTTTTTAGCATGTTTTGAGAGTAGAAAGCCAACACCTTGACGGTGAACACCGTCGCTTCGTCCTGAGGTGATGAGGGTGTTCCCGTTTATGGTTTCTATTCCATTTAAAGGAAGATTGGTCTCTGATAATCCAATAATATCCCAATGGTAGCGGTCGACTTCATTTAAAATTAATTCATTTTTTCCTGGTTTAGCAAGTGTTTGTATGTTTAATGTTCCAAGTGAAAGTGATTTCTGTTGGGTAAATATTGGTGTCTTCTCTGACTGGAGAGTCGTCAAATCGGTTAAATAACCGTCGATTGCCCTGGACGCGGTAAATAAAACATTAATATTATCATCATCATCATTATTATCATCAATAATATTATTTTTTCTACTATTTATAACTTTAGATATCAGAACGTCGGTTGCCCCGGACGCGGAAGCACAGGTTCTTATTCTATGTTTTGCCATTTCATATAAAAGAGAAGGAGTTTCGTGGCATTTTTGTCAGGATAGCGGTATGCCATTCCTCTCTATCCTTAGCAGAGGCCATTGTCCATGGTTCTGGAACATCTTCCCTTCACAGTTGTCTTTCTAGAAAGGGATCCTCCCGTTCTGTGTTCTGCAGCACCGAGCAATTTGACCCATTGCTGGGGTAAGGTATGTAACCGCCGGGAAGTGTCCACACGCCGGTGGGCCCTGTACGGTGTACATCTTAGGTACGGTGTACATCTTAGGTACATCTAGTACGGTGTACTCCTACGCCTGTATTTATGACCCCCGGGCTAGGGTGTCCCAGTTTCAATTATGGACACACAGGAACTAGGTTCCCCCTAGCTCCGCGCCTCCTATGGAGGTATCCTACATATCTGTAGGACATTCCCCTATTCGCCACCTGGGGACACGCTGAGTAGCCTGGGGGATGCCCCCTACTAAGAAGTTGACTCAGTAGGACTCAAAAGTTTATGCATACACAATTATTAATCGCATATAAAGATAGTATATATATGTATATATACATATATGTATATTATATATATAGCCAGGAATTGTGAATTTGTAGCATTTCCCTATTTGGGGGAGGGGCAAAAGTAGCAAAACTCAGGGGTGGACTAGTACCAAAAAAGCTTGGAGGGTGGCAAGGGTAGCCTACTGATCCCCAAGCGTATACGCAGCCATCTATTTAAGTTTGCTTGTGCTGGGGAGGTAAGCTAAAAGAATAATAGGAGCAGAAAATTATAACGTGTTTTAGGCAACTGCGCAATATGCATAAGAAACTACAAACGTTACATTGACATCAATTAGAGCAAAATTAAACTAAAAACTACTTGAATTTAATAATATGTAATTTAAGATTTTTTTCATGGATTGCGAAATAGAAATTGGACGAGATTCTGGCTAATGTGTCTGCACAAATTTTGCGCAGATGACCCTTCGCAAAAACTGTTTATTTGTTGCAAGACAGTAATTAACTTCAGGGATAGGTTTATTGTTGTGGTTTTCTTAATTAAATCAATAATCTTAATGTAGATCTTCAGGATATACTGACTCTTGCAATTCATAGCTCCTACTGCTGTATAGTGTAAACTATATCACTTACAAACGACGTTGATGAGACCAAGACGATCTAATAGCATTTGCAGATGTTTCACTTATGACCAGTTCAGAACAGAGGTTAGACGCAAATTATCTAGTTACTAACTCAGACCAATCATGGTTTTTTCTCGTGTCGGTTCGTTAGTTCTTAATTGAAACCTCGCATGAACTTATCAGAAGAAAAGACAAAGGATGCTTTCAATGCCTGGTGATTTTAATCGGCGAAAAACTCGCTCAAGCACAGTAAAACAATTGCTGGGATGAAGCTATCTTGGGATCTAGGAATCTTGAGAAAGCCCATTCAAGGAAAATACTGATCCTGATTTAAAAAAACTCCTCCTTAAGCCACACCTCCAACATTATTCTAAAATTTGGTAATCTACTTTCAAACACATTTACAGAAGTTAAGCTCACTACAAACAAAGCAGTCAAAAGTTCTATGGCCCTAATCTGCAAACTCTGCATTAGCAATGTAATCCCTGTACACACCTGGTATCAAATATTTTGCAGACCTTTTACCATCACCTTTTAATGATCAATCCAACATACATTTGAAATTCAACAGTTAAAACACAAGATCTTCTCTATGTATTCATGTCTCTCCTGCATTAATAGCTCTGTTGGAATTACGCGTGCTACGGGTGAAAGGCGCTTTCGCAGTAGCTGCGATCATGTGGGTCTCTCGGCTCCTTCCAAAAAATTCAATCAATGTATCAATGCGAATAATTAATGTTTATGTGTATTTATTTCTTATTATTGTTTTGTTTTGGAAATTATGGGTATCAATATGATACCACACTGATTCTTTTAATTTATCTTGAATTTATAGTTCAACGGGCATGTATGGAGGAGATTTGATGATAATTTCAATTATGCTAAATGATAATTGGAAGTGAAGGCTGGAAAACAGAGTAGGCTGCACCGTGTTCGTTTAGAACCAGTCAGGCTTACGTATGATTTTTTATTTAATAGTAGGCTACTTGTATAATCCTTATTCTCCACTCTTGTTCATAGTGGGAAAAATATGTACACCAATTGTTTTCAATTATATCAGCAAGTTTACGCCGAAAATTCAAACATAGAAAATGTGTAACAGTGATAAGCTTAAAGTTGTTGTGGCTTGTACAACTGCCCTTTTGTTACATGAGCAAAGTCGGTAGTATTTCTTATTATGCTAATAAAAAGTAACTCTCAAAATTCCATTTATTTTCTATTTCATTAACTCGTTTTTGGCAAAATAAAATATTGGACTTTTCTTCTTTTCGTTCTTAAATAGACACGCTATGCGAAAGTCGGCAGCCTGCTGGCCCTGAATAAGCCCAAGTACAATTTTTAGTACAGAAAATAGGAGGTGCAAGCATGGGTGCCCGTAAGAGGGGGGGGGGGGCAGATTAAAAAAATATATATATTTATTTAATTTAAAAAACTTTTTCCACAAAATAAGATTTAAAAGAAACGTAAAGAGCTCCATTAAGCCAAGAATAGACAGAAATAAAGTCAGATAAACTTTCAAGCGTAAAACTAGCACAAATCACTATCAACAAATAAATGAAATTCGAACGAACAGAAATTAGAATAAATAGCCGAGTCAAACTTAAAACGAGCAAAAATTAACATTGCTAAAGCTGACCACCCCCATGCCTTCTCAAGACCAGAACATTACTGAATTAGGCTATACTGAAAAAACAAAAAACAAACGACCGTGGATTAACAGTTTAATATACCTATACTGATATTTATTCCTTAAAGTCTTAAACTTTTTGTATTTATTGAAGTATAAAAGTGAAAATATTTAAGCATATTTTTTCCAAACAGTTCGTGGTAACGAACTGTAAATAAGGAGCGATCCGGCTCAATGGTAACCGAGACTCTAGAAAACGGAATTTTGATACCAATAGATACATCAAAAGAATTAAATTTTAATGCTGATTTCAAATATATAAGTTTCATCAAGTTTAGTCCTACCCATCAAAAGTTACGTGCCTGAGAAAATTTGGCTGATTTTCAAAAAAAGGGGAAAAGACCCCCTAAAAGTTATAGAACCTTAATGAAAATCACACCATCATATTCCGCGTATCAGAGAACCCTACTGTAGAGGTTTAAAGTTCCTATCTACAAAAATGTAGAATTTTGCATTTTTTGCCAGAAGAAAGATCACGGGTGCGTGTTTTATTATTTTTTTTTTCCAGAGATGATCGTATCGACCCAGTGGTCCTAGAATATCATGGGAGGGCTCATTGGAATTGAAATTAAAAGTTATAGTGCCCTTTTTAAGTGACCAAAAAAATGGAGGGCAACTAGGCCCCCTCCCACGCTCATTTTTTTCCCCAAAGTCACCTGATCAAAATTCTGAGATAGCCATTTTGTTCAGCATGTTCGAAAATATTATAAATATGTCTTTTAGAATGACTTAATCCCCCGAAGTTCCTGGGAGGATGGCTGAAAGTTATGAAACCAATGTTAACATATAGTATTGGTTATTGGGAAGTATACAGTACAGACGTTTTCAGGGGAGATTTTTCCTGCTTGTGGGGGGGGTCGGGGGTTATGTGGGAGGATCTTTCCTTGAAGGAAGTTTTCATGCGGGAAGGGAGATTGCTATGAAGGGGGTGCCAGATTTCCCAGCATTATTTAAAAAAAGATCAGAAATTAAATATAAAAAAACAAGTTTTTCAACTGAAAGTAAGGAGCAACATCAAAACTTAAAACGACAGAAAATATTAGGTATGTGATTGGGTTCACCCCTTAGTCAATACCTTGCTCTTTAAGCCAAAGAGTTTTTAGTACTTTCATAAGAGCTATTTATTCTAATTGACGGTATTTGTGATTAAGGGGTCATTTTTAAATAATTGGAACAAAATTCTAAATTTAGCTTAAAGAGCAAGGTATTGACTAGGGAGTGAACCCTCTAATATACGTATTAAAAATATATGAATATAGAAGTTCGTTACGTAAGTTAATTCGTAAGTTGCGTATATTTATTACTAATAAAAACGTTCGTTAATAAAATTAAACAATTTTCGAGAAAGCCATCTAACCAAATAAAAGTAAAATTAATATTCAAATTTTGTTTTAGTTATTCATGTACGGGGAGCCAAAATCAAAACTTGTATTAATTCAATAACGTTCGAAAATTAAATAAAAAAAACAAGTTTTTTCAAGTGAAAGTAAGGAACAACATCAAAACTTAAAATGAAAAGTAATTATTCCGTAATAAGTTTTTTTAGCTTAAAGAGCAAGGTATTGACTAGGGAGTGAACCCTCTAATATACGTATTAAAAATATATGAATATAGAAGTTCGTTACGTAAGTTAATTCGTAA
>JAQQPU010019280.1:0-16625 GCA_029168905.1 Artemia sp. Kazakhstan ARC1039
AAGGCATTGGTGACTTTTTCTTCGACACTATCGCAAGTTGCTTTTAAAAGGAGGACTCACAAAAAGATGTGTTAGAAGATCAAACTTTAGTTATTATGGTGAAAAACTAGCACTTTACTGAAAACTAAGGTAAATTAGAGTATTGAGACCTAAAACTGTATATTAGAGAATTCCATGGCCGGTAAGACAGTGGAAAACTTTACAAGTTTGTCCTTCATTTTCTGCGGGCTAGTAAAAAACTGTTCTGCTCCTAATCTTGTTTTGTGTTTTCAGTCGAGCACTACTTTTTAATAATTCTAGGAACATGGGAAAACATCAAGAGCCAGTGTATTTGAAGCAGCTCTTCAAAAATATGATGCATAAACTAGGATGCAGAAACTTCAGTTCGGTAAAAGTTTCAACTTCTATCTTTACTTTAATTAAATAAAAAAAAAAAATTGTCTAACTGAAATTAAGGAGCGACATTATTCCACTTTACTTTAATCAAATATAAAAAAAGTGTTTTAAACTGAAAGTAAGGAGTGACATTAAAACTTGAAACGAACAGAAACTATTCCGTATATGAAAGGGGCTGTCCCCTCCTCAGCGCCTCACTCTTTACGCTAAAGTTTGACCTTTTGTCACAACTCTACTTTTTAAAACAATAAAAAAAACTTTAGCGTAAAGAGCGAAGTGAGGGGACAAATCCCCCCTCACCCAAATGGTGCCCCGAAAGAAATATGACTTTAATAGTTCTTAAGATCATTGTTTATAATTAGTCCATCTAGAATCAAAAATCATTGTACATCTTCCATTGTACATTTTACAATGTACATTACCTTGCATTACTTATAATAGTTTTAAAACTTACTTCTCAAACGAAAACGGACAGTCAACAAACAACAGAAAAAAGTGATTATTGATGCGTCTACCCGAAACCCTATAGTTTCCCAAGGGCAGGTAACAGAACCGGAATTATGTCGTCACAAAAAACATTAATCAAGACAGGATATCTGCAAATAAATTCATTTTTAACCAAAAACTTAACTAATTAAGAGGTGACTTGTTGCATTATGAGGAACGCGTTGTTCCTGCTAGGGCCAACAAATTTGTTTGAAGGTAAAGGATGATAAAACTGATGAAATACAGAAAACATTTAGGGTACTTGTTAAATATCCCAAAAACAACCAAGAAGGGAAGTTAGGTTCATCCTAATGAAATACACCAAAATATGATGAAAATATGATACTTAAGTAACAAAATTATGGAAACGACAAAACAAGATTACGGACAGCAGGCCACCAAGAACACATTTTTTAAATACCTAAACACCTCACTATATTCAATATTTAATTAAGATATACCTGCATCGTAGTTTTTCTCACTAAGACTAAGCTAATTATAACCGAATGCAGACAGACAAACCGGTTTTACTCACATCAATCAGATCAAGAACTTGACTGTTTTTGGGATATTTGACAAGTATTACATTTATTTACTAGACTACAATGAGTATCCTCTCTTCTCGAGAACGAAGATCAAAGTTCAAGTCACTTTATAGAAAAGAAAGAAAATGAGACTGTTAGGTGTGAAGCCTTTTTTAATCACTACTTTTTGTGGAGTCTTTTACAAGTACCAATAATAATAAGAATTTATTTCTAACCCACTTTTACACAAAAAGCGGAGTAAAGTACACTAAGAAGGAAAAAAAAACAATCAAATACACAGAAACAAAGATAACTTAAACCTCAACCACTGACAAAACCACACGGATAATATTATGGTTTGGTCCTAGGGACACAGGCATTTCTTGTCAAATTATTACTAAGCAATTCAAACGATTGGGTAATGTCGGTAGCACCATACTTCTCAATAATATGTGTATTACGATATGAAGTGGGAAGGTACAATAAAAATTTACAATATCTAAAATAAGCGTTACGGATCTGGCGCAAATCATTCTTATTCAATGACGAATACATTCCACTTAAAGACAAGACAGAATGGTCACAATATGTGGAATACATTTTAGCTAAAGCTTGGCGTGAATATTTTCCACGGTTAGGTACAATTTTCGCATATCCGATCTTCAACTTTTCTTTAACATCTCTCAGAGCTTGAAGTCACAAAAAAGTGAGTGTAGAACAAATACTAATTCCTAACCACCGTAAACTCGTAATATTGCGAATTACTGAGGATCCACAGGACAAATTGAGCTGATGATTTGGGATTGAAAACTAAATAATAGCATTTATCAACATTCAAAACAGACCAACATCCCGAAACATCATAGAAATATTTTGCACCGATAATGCCAAAATAGACTTGGTTCGGCTTAAAACTAGCAGGTTGTCCGCATACGCAATATAAGACCCATGAGATAAATTATAAAAATACGAAGGCTTGATTCCTAATAACACATTTTGAATGCAAGCATTAAATAGATAAGGTGATAGCACCCCACCCTGTCGTACTCCAGATTGAACTGGTATATTACCGCAGTACCCTGTACCAGATTTTAAACGAAGAAACTAATTACTATACCAAAATTTAAGTACATGTATGACAGAAGGGTTCACTCCAAACTCTGGCAAAGAGTGCCACATTTGTACATGGCAAATACTATCGAAGGCTTTAGATAAATCCAAAGCGCAAATACGTAATTCATAACCTTTAGATTAGGCATCATAAAGAGTTGAAGCTAAAATAATATGCGCATGTTGACACCCAATACGAGGCAGAAATCCAAATTGGTTTGAGTCTTTCTCGGTTCGTTCAATAATATATGGGAGCAGAACATATTCAAAAACCTTACTAATATTGCAAGCAACAGTGATGGGCCTATATGAACTGCAATCAAATGGGTCTCTTCCGTGTTTAAGAATCGAAGTTACCGTTCCGCAAAGGAAAGAATCAGGCACCATTGACAAACATAAACAGAACTTAAAAAGTAACTGGAGCTGAGCAACTAGTGCCGGACAATCACAACGTAAATGGTGAGCGCTAATCCCATCAAGATCACTTGATTTAGACTTAAGTTTAAGCATACAATTAACAATACTTTTACTTGAGACGGGAATAACATGACGTTGCAAAACTTTAGGTGGCAAAAATTTAGAAATTAAGCACTGAAAATGTTAATGAACATTATACTCAATCTTACAAAAAATATTTTTATAATGCCCAAGCCAAGACGAATCTGGGAAAACATCACTGGTCCCTAATGAATCAAATTTAGACGTATTAATGACTTGTTTCCTTTGTACTGCACTTTTAGGGAACTCAGCACCATTATATCGAACCAAACGAAGATACCGTTTAAACTCCGCTTCTGTCTTACTCTTTATATCAAACACTTGGCCTCGCAAGGGCCGCCCACACGCAATCCAGATGCGAAGCCAGAGTTTAGCACGATTTTTGACGGCTTTAAGACCCGGGTCTTCTTTCCAAATTCGACTTCGAGTTTGGAGTTTAACCCGGACAAGGGGAACAGCCACATTCTCAGCTTGTTTCATGCACATAACTAAGTGAAGGTAATAAACATTCAGTTGCACTCTGGCTTGTGGCGAAAAAACACTCGTGCACTGTAGATTAAAAGGGATCTTGACGCAGGACAACAGAGCTGTTAGGGTAGAAATATATAAAGGCCAATTGGCTTTGCTCCACTCTCGTTTCGAACACCATTTTTTATTAGCATCACAAGGATGATTAGATGGATCAGCGGTTAATGTCACAGTAAGGGAAAGGGGAAGGTGGTCAAAATCACGTTCGTCTTCGTCAACATTAACGAAAGAACAGGGAACATTGGCAGAGCAAATACAATGATCAATATTGGTCACAGTTCCTCTATTATGAATATAACTGTAATTAGGGGCTTTGGGTACTATGCGGTAACCAATAGGCAACGAATCTAAAACTAAGTTGGCACGAGTCAACTTCACGAGGTGACTTCATCACAATTAAAGTCACCTATCATTAGCCAACGATACCCATGTTTTTCAATATTGCATAACAGTTTTAAGGGATGAGCAGGCATTAGAAAACTTAGTAAGTGAAGCTAGACGTTTCTGATCGCAGGGATGATATACATTTATAAATAAATAGGTGACCCAGTCGTATTGCCATAATATTATCAGAGGAATGAAATAAGATAGGTGACAAAGGAGTAGCTAATCGTTTGATAACACATGCAAGGCCCCCAGAAGGTCGGCCTTTTGTTTTTTGGGCATTGGTGGTAAAGAAAATATGGTGGCTACTTCTTCGTAGAGAGTTAACGGAGATGGCGGGAAGTAAATGTTCTTGCAAGAACAAAATGACAAAACCATTCAATTTTTGAACTGGCTAAAACTGTACTAAAACTGGCTGCAGCACCAAGCTGCAACGAAATACGGAAATTTTGCGTATGTTTTGAAAACCTTGAAAATCTTCTTTTGAAATATAGTTACTTTTAGAAGGCCAAGGAACTCCATGCGTGATAAAAATCTTAGAATTTTCTTTTAGTGTGCAGTTCATTTTTAATATATAAGAGCGCATGTTTTCTTGCCTGCTCTGCATGGCGTTAAAATTATTTAAAACGTTAAACCCAAGCCAATGTCAGTTCCAGCATTGGAATACTCAACTAGTTCTATGCTACATTCCTGTTCTCAGTGCCTAAAAATGTAGTGTTTTGTTAAATTAAGAATAATAAATTTTTTGTTGTAAATTTGACGTTTTGCAGGAATACCCAGTTAATTCCATATAAATATGGTTCATATTTCTGTTAGTACAGGAGCATTAAAAAAAAATAAGCAGAATTTTGTAATTGACTACTTATTTTCCTATTACAAAGGATCTTTCAACATACGATGGATTTAAAAACTAACAAAGGATTACAGAAAACTAGCGCTTTACTGAAAAGACACAATCCAATTAAAAAAAAAAGAATTTTGATTTAGGAGCCAAAAGTGAATGTACAGACACGCGTTAGTACTACTCGAAATGAAGAACAAATAAACCATAATATGAACTGGAAATCCGATTATTCTCTCTATACAATGAAGAATTTCAAGTTTTGATACAAATTCTAAAGCTAGATTATATTCCTGGTACTATCCATATGACTTCACTTTAAAATTGTCTAAAAAATAATCATGAAATGTCCCTAAAATGCTTTATTTTTATACTTTAAAAAGTGTCCTCAAATGATTTACTTTTAGTGTACCAAAACTTATATGGTGCTTTGTGTTTTCACTAAAGCGCTCCATTTCTATAATCCTACAAGCATAGGAAAATGGCATCAGTTGGTTTATTTGTACTAGTTCTATTGATATGTGTTAGCTAGACCGTAAAGAAATAATTTCTGTTCGTTTTAAATTCCAACTTTGCTCTTTACTTCCCTCAGAAAAACTTTGTCATTTTTTAATTAATAATGTAATGTAACGAGAATAAATTAGCATTCCTTCTTTTCGAAAAGTTCTTGGTACTTGTCCATTATTCAGAAAACACCCAAGTTGATTCAATTTACAGGTACACGGGTTGAAACAACTGAGATACTTGGGAGATAGAAAGAATATACATAATTTGGGCTGTATATTTTTTTCAGGTTCAGGTTCATACATTTTTATTAACAAAAAAACAACTCAATGGGACAACAAATCGCACTAAAGCAAAAAGATGCTTGAAAAAGCGACCGGTTGGATATCATGCATGCTAATTCAACACACCAAAAAAAAATGAAAAAGGGGATAACAATAATAATAACTGAAATTAATGATAAATATATAATGGCACAAAATATAAAAATAAAATATAAAAAAAAATAAAAAAAAAACTTCTCTCGAACCTTTAACACTACCAAATTCCTGAAAAGAAATGATTTTTAATACGGGTTTTAAGTTGCGGCACACTTTCAGCTTGACGAACAGAATCTGGAAACGAATTCCAAACTGACGGGCCAATGTGTCTGGTCACTTGACTCGCTCTCGTTGTGTTCCGTGGCTCAGATGCAAGACTATCCGCACTCCTAGTCGAATAAGCGTGATAAAAGGAATTAGGCTTAAAAATATTCATAAAAAAATCCGGTGCAAGACCATTCAGACACTGAAATACAAATACTCCAATTTGATAACCCCTTATTTCACCAACCTTTAAAATTTTAAACTTTCTAAAAAGTGATTCAGTGCTATCAATACCACGATCATACCTTCCAATCAACCTTATAGCCTTATTCTGCAGAACTTGAACTCTTCTAAAATTGCAACTAAAATTACTCGCCCAAATTAAACAACCATAATTTATATAAGGCGCTATTAATGAAGAATACAATAAAAGCAGAATTTTAAAAGGTAAAAAATTTTGAAAACGGTTCAGAACTCCAAGGCCTCGCGCCAGCTTGCATGCTATGATGTCGCAGTGTTTTCTCAACCTCAAGTTTCGATCCAGGATGAATCCCAGACATCGGATCTCTTCGACCTGTGAGAGGGGTAGGCCATTGTAAATAATGACACCAGGGAGAGTGGGAGCAGAACCAGTCCTCGTAAAAATCATAAAATTAGTTTTTGATGCATTGACGCTAAGTAGACTAGCACAAACAAATTCATGTAGGCCATCAAGCGCCTTATTCGCCTTGAACAAGAGCTCTTGCAGCGACTTTCCTGCATTCACTAAAGCCGTGTCGTCAGCAAACGAAGTAACTGAAGCTCCAGGAATGTAGAATCTCATTGTGTCTACCAATGTCAGGTACAGGAGAGGACCAAGAACTGAGCCCTGTGGAACACCACACTTTATGGGAAACGGCTGAGAAGATTTGTTACTCAAAGTCACTCGTAAGATAAGAGATAAGATAAGATAAGATTTATTCCAAAAATGAACTATCACTAGCCTTTGAAGGCCGAATTCGCATTCTGAGTCAAATAACAGACAATAACATACAAATCAAGTCAAATAAAAAGATCAAAATTCTGAGGTCAGGTAAAAGATAAAAATATGAAGTAAAAAATAAGTTCGAACATGACATTAAAATAAAAATTTATGAAACACTTGCTACACTGGCAATACAAGAAATTGGTTAGGTACAAATTAGAAACTATTAATTGTGTCAGTTATAGCTAAAGATAAGATAAAGATAAGAAAGTAAAAAAAAGAAACTATTGGGACATTTTATTCAATTTTCCTGTAATAAAGGGGACAAAAGTTTTTCATATCTCGAAGTAACGCAGTGAATGGGGGACAAAACAGGGATAGGATCAGAAACAGCTCGAGGCGGCCGTAATCTGGATGGGGAGTGACATTTGGGGAAAATACTTGCCGTCCGAGGGTTTGTTATGGCATTTTTTGCAAAACGGAGGCACAAATTATTTCTTCGTCTCTCGAGGGTCTCTAGGTTTGAAATATTTAACAAATACAAATACGGTATCTTGCCCTCTTTAAAAATAATTTTTAGAGCTCTCTTTTGGACATTTTCAATTTTTCGTGTTGCTTCATTAGAGAGGCCAGGGTGCCACACAGGACAAGCGTACTCTAATATGGAAATGTATACTTGTAGTAAATGTGATTGGGGGCAACTGAATTTATTTAAAAGTTTAAGGAGGGAAAGCGAGGAGTTTGCTTGTCGTAGGATATTATTTATATGGGCATCCCATTTCAAATTAGAAGAAATTGTAACACCAAGGAGTTTAAGAGATGTGACAGAGGTTTCAGGAGGTATAGGAGCAAGAAAAAGGGGAGGGGATTTAAGGAAACTTACTGAGACTATTGCAGATTTAGAAGGGTTAACAGTCATGTCAAGGGAAGAGGCCTCACAGGCAATATCTTGGAGTATGCCCATTGGGTTGCTAAAGATGTTTTTGTGACATATCTCTAAAACTGTCAAGTCATCAACAAATTTCCATCTATTGTCATAAAGGGTTGAAAGGCTATTAATCATAAGTGAAAAAAGGAGAGGGCCCTGAGGAATGCCATTAAATATGGGGAGATGATCTGAGAAACAATTTAGATATTTAACTGCTTGAGATCTATTAGAAACAAAAGAGGCAACGAGCTTAACAAGGAAAGTTTCAATGTGGAATTCATTTATAAGTTTATGTATGAGTAAATTGTGGTTAATCAAATCAAAGGCTTTTTGAAGATCAATAGAAATTAGATTAAGCCAAGTGTTAGGTTTTTCAATTAATTTACCCATGGTATCAACAAGATGGATCAGGTAATGAGAGGTTGACGTGGATTTAAGATTACCAAACTGTCTAAGATCAATGAGGGGGAGGACTTTCATCTTAAGCCAGTCTGCGAGAAAACTTTCATACAATTTTGAAAAAATCGAGGTGAGGGTAATAGGACGAATGCCATCAAAACCAGGCTTCCCATTTTTCTTTTTAATTGGGGTAATAAAGCCTTGTTTCCAATATTGAGGGAACTGTCCAGATTTGGTAATTTCATTAAACAGGGTGGATAGGGGTTTTGAGAGGTAATCACTGAAAGCTTTAATCAGAGGAACAGGAATATCTAAAGGGCAAATGCTTGATCGTTTTAGTTTTTCAATTTTTTTTACAACATCAAGTGGAGAAATATGTGGGAGTGAAAAAGGAACAGGAATATCTGGAAATTCATAAGATAGTGGTGGGAGACTCTGGACAATAGAAGCCAAAAACTTATTTAGGTTATTAGCTGTGGTCTTTGGAGGTTCATTTAAATTAAAATTTAGTTGTTCTTGACTCTTGCCGGTAAGTTTTTTAATTTCAGAGTACCAGTTCTTTGGTTTATCATGGCACAAGTCTTTAATTTTATTTTTATAATAGGCTCGGGCAGCTTTTCTAATTTGACTTTTTAATTCCTTTCTTAACTTATTTGCTTCAGCTAAATTACCCCTCTTAAATAAGCTTATTTTCGTACGAATTAATGTTTTTATGTGATTATTTATGTAAGGTTTATCACTGGAGCACTTTCTGATTTTTTTTTCCGGGAAACATAATGAATAGGAATCAATTAGTTTTTTGTGAAAAATCAAAATTTTGTCATCAAGGTTATTAGAATTATAAAGGTCTGACCAACTTGCACTGGTCAGCCATGATCCAAAAGAAAAAAGTCCTGCGTCACTGAGGGGACGGCAAACCCCAATGGAGGTAGTAAAGGAATGTTCAATGGCTGAGGAGGGAGAAAAAAGAAGACAATAGTGGTAACTGCCTCCTAGTGGTGGCAGTGCTTGCGGGGAGTTATAAAACTTACTCATGTTTGAACAAATAACATCCAGAGAGGTGTTACCTTTTGTTGTAGATATTTTAACCAGTTGTTTAATATTAAGAGAGGTGCAGATAGAGTCTATCCTCAGGTCATTCGCATCACCAAGTAAGCAAATACCAGCGTTCGGATACTTTGATAACACAAAGTCAGCACTTATAAGAAATTGTTGGATAAATTTGCGTTTCTGGTCAATACGTTGGTTAGGGGAATGATAAAAGACGGCGGTTACAATTAAATTGAAAGGGCGGGGAAGTACTTTCGGTCGAAGGCTCAGCCATAGAATTTCATCATAATCTGATAAGTTGGGGGTGAGGATGAGTTTAGGTTGGAGGTTATCTCGGACAAAAAATAATATACCACCCCCTTTTTTCCCGAGAGGGTGGTCGGGAGGGCGAAGTTTTATAAACTGAGTATAATTGCTAATTTTTAGGAGATCTGGGTTCTGGGACTGAACCTCTGTCACAGCAATAACATTAATTTTATGAATTTCAGAGATACCCTCGAGTTCGGTAATTTTGTCAAAATTCAGGCTCTCAGCACTGGTAAGTAGGAAAGTTGGAAATTTAAACCGATTTGGGTAGCTTCCTTTCACTTAAATATGATTCAAACCAATTAAAACACTACCCTTTATGCCTAAATAATACACCCTTTCCAATAAAATCTTAAAATCAACAGTGTCGAAAGCCTTTCTAAAATCAATAAAAACGCCCATGCACTGCTCGCCATTCTCAAGTGCTGAGTTAATATTTTCCAGAAGATGCTGGACTGCCTGCGTCGTCGAATGTCCTTTCCGAAAGCCAAATTGACCATCGTGTAAAACACCATTAGGAGGGTGGTGGTGGTTAAGTATAACGAACCTACATGTAAAATGTAACCTAACCTAGCCAAAATACCAACTAAATACTAAATATTTAATTGAAATATAGCTACAATGTAGTTTTCCACTTAGCCAAAGCTAATTCTCTCCGAGTACACACAGCAATAAATCGGTTATTGTCTTATATTGCACATCCAAATTCTTGGTGTTGTCTGAATTAAGTACCCAGTTCTTAATGTCACTCCTTACTTTCAGATGAAAGAAAAGATATTTTTGGCTAAATTCAAACGAAACAAATGGACCATTTAAGAACAAATCAAGGCCCTTGTGTATTTTACGCCACTCACTCCAGTTTATACTGTGTGAAACTCGAGAACAAACCGGTTTCTTCGTCAGTTTCTTTCAGCTTAGAGTGAGACAAGACAAAGACAAGTGACAAAATAAATGGGAATATATAATTTGGGCTATATATTTGCACATTACGGGGGGGGGGGGGTAAAGTATTTGGACAGTTTGAAGATAGAAAACTTTCTTACTTCACAATATGCAGGATAATTGTACCTAACACATTTTGCATCTAGACCCACTATACTTTACCACCACCCCCTTTATGTGCAAATATATAGCCCAAATTTGTTTCTAAAGTAACGAAGAAAGTAACAAAGAAACCCGTTTGTTCTCGAGTTTTACATAGCGCAAACCGGAGTGAGTGGCGTATAATACACAAGTACCCAAATCAAAGCGACCGTTTTAGACCAAGTAATCGCTAGTACAAGAGTGTTTGCCTAATCTAATTTCTGAATGGAATCTTACCTCGTTTTGACTTGGTTGTTGTTTCAGTCATTGGTGCATGTGTATTATACAGAACACACTCAAGAAGTTTCATCTGATCAGTTGTGTAAAACTGGTTTGTCTGTTTGCATTAGAAGACAAAAAAGCTTATGCACAGTGAGATAAACTACTAGATAGGTATATTTTAATTAAATTAATATATTTTATTAGTATATTTTAAATTTAAATTAAAATCCGAGTCACCCTTATAACGACCAGAAACTAAGAGGAGTAGGGTCGACACCCCCCGTACTTTCTTCAGACCATTACATAGTTAGGACTATAGGGAAAACAAAATATATTTAAAATGTTTTCTCTTCATACAAATTTAACAAATTCAAAATTATTAAAACTTTCAGGAACGAATTTCAGTAAAATGAAATTGTATGAAATGTAATGAAAATATAACAAAATTCATTTTCAGAATGAATCAGTTCATCTTTTAACCCAGATAAAACTTCTATCATTTTCACAATTATCTATTGGAGAATTATATTCTCATTGAACCAAGTGATTGCAATTTTCATCCTCATTTTGATTGAAATTATCACACAAAATCTTTCTGAATTATGGCTGGTAGTTTTTCTTCAAATCATCCAACTTCTTTGACATCTTTCTTTTTCTTCAAATCATCCAAATACGTTTAAAGGTTAATAAAACTGAACCCTTACATATATGCACTGAAGCCATTGACAATCCTCCCTTAAATATAATGAAGTCAAAGGATATACATGGAAATGAAGAATAGGGGATGTAAAACTGTTTAAAGAATGTACACAAAGGGCACAGATTTTGAATGAACCAGATATAAAATTATTTGGGTATTGGCTTCTAGAATATTTCTAATATTTTCTATGTCTGCTACCTTTCGTCCTACTTCGCCACAAGGGATTGGTATTAAATTGGGTATCGCTGAGTCTCTTCTTTTCTTCTAAATAGAATCCAACTGCCATCTCCGATTTACTTCTATAGACGCGGTTCTTCTTTTCTTTGAAGTTGAACTTCTTTCACAATGTGGTGAGACTTTTCGCAACTGAAAAAGTAAATAATTTACGAAAATTAAACAGTCGCATCTTACTAGTTCTTTCAAATATAATAATGGACCTTTGCAGCGAAACGAAAGCTTCGCTAAAGTGTAGTTTTTGTAAACATAAATTCGCTAAACTGAGCTGCACAAGGCAATGCAACATGAAATTTATATTTCAGCGCATTGAAATTCATAGTCTAAAGCAGAGCAGTTAAAAGTTTATCTGAAAATTTTGTGGGGAAGTTTCCCCTCGATTCGCAAGAACAGTTTTGTTAAGCAAAGGGTCTGTTCAAGGCCGTTAAGATGTAGATAATTATTTGTAATACGAGGTGTTTAATAAAACATAATTCATTTGTTGTTTTCAAAGCACCCGCCATCTATACTAATTATATTACCATGGTAAGCGAAGCTATTCACTTGATCAATTTTCATGTTACCTGACATTAGAGCCCGACAGGTGTTATAGGGCCGATATGAGGATCAATGTCATTATCAAATATCGGAAAAAACATTGGTGATCAGCTGTTTTTTTTTTTTTTTTTTTTTTTTTTTTTTTTTTTTTTTTTTTTTTTTACGCAAATTGTCCAAGATGGTACCAGATTTCCTTAGATAATTTTTGCTTGTCCAGTCCTTGTGATTGGAGCCACCAGCTAAGTCTGCTTATGGTGGAGGGCAGCGCAGGTGAGTCAAATAACAAAATAATAAAGGGGTGAAGTTCCTGCTCAGCCTTTGCTGGTCCATACTAGGGCGTCGCAAAGATGTTTCAGCTGCGGAATCTTTTTTGCAGGGACAAGTAGCAAGCTTGTCACCCAACCTTGCTGTGGGGAGAGTCAAATGAAGCCGAAGTATATTTGCGGTCAATACTTGTCAATACACACCCGGTGCAGCAATGTTCTAAGTGTATGGTGACTTCAAGAATGTACATCCTCTATCAAAACAACTAAAAAGAATACACTAAACTATACATTTCTGTTTAATGAATTTTCACTTACGTGGGTTCCTAGATTCAATCGGTTAAAACATTGACATACAGTCAGGGTGCAACAATAGGGGAGACGGAGTGTTTTAAGGTGGGGAGGGGGAAATCCAAGGTGTTACCGCCGCGTTTCAACACCTTGCAAATTTACCTTAAATATTTAGCTTGTGTGTCCACATTTGTTGGCGTAGTGGACGGTTTTTTCGACACATTCTTTAACTTCCTCCTCCGAGCTTAAAACTGTAGCTGCACCCCTCTGTCCATTGCGCCTAGCATGGATTAATTAGTAATGTACCATATAATATGAATGTAAAGTAGTTTTCATATTAATATCTAAATTATTAAAATTCAAAGTCCAGCTATTGAAATTTGGGTTTTGAATGATCAATTTCAATAAACATCCTATACTTCTTTCAATCAAATTTTCGCGTATTTGTGTTTATATAACTAAACCGGTTTCTTTGATTTAATTTTTTTCTTTTGTCACTTCCGCAAATATCTGCCATTTCGTTTCTGTGCTTGCTCAGAAGCTGCTGATCAGAAAAGATAAAGAAAGTCAAACAATTCTTGTAAACGGCCTAATCTTTGAATATCCACAGTGAACTATTTAGGTTGTTCTTTGCTGTGTAATAAACCAGGAAGAAACACGTGAGTATGAATATGGGCAGAGCATGGGGGGTTTAAATTTTAGGTAACGCTGTTTTTTCGGAGGGAAATTTATCGGCAAATTATATCGGTATCGTATCAATACGCTACTGACATATTGGAATCGCTATAGGACCCCAAAAATCCATATCGGTCGGGCCCAGCCCAACATCACCACCAAATTTGCATCGTTTTTTAACTAAAAACCAACATTATAACAAAAGTGATGAGTTTTTTCTTACAACCATTAGTGGTACAGCAACACGCATATATACTATGCACGCATTATATTATACTACGGAATTACTGTGTTGACACTCAGTGGGGTAATCGTCAAAAACAAAATCAATTTCTGTGGTCAAATCCTTCGTCGAAGCATAACTGGTAAACTTAGATGTAAACAGTAAAAATCGAACATCTAAATGTTTAGCAAATTATGTGTTCTACCCAATTAGACACAACTGTAGGTGAAGAGAAGTGGCTCAGTAGGCCCTGCTAAGGCTTCTTATTTCTAAAGTAAACCTATGTCTTTCAAAAAACAATTGAGGCACATGAAACAAAATATTTTGCATAATTGGTCCTAATATGTTGGATTTTTTTCTAATATTATTCTTTTTTACTTGTTCCATATTTTCGGTAGACTCCAAGTATTTTTTGAAAAATTTCCGTTTGTGTCTACTATTTTCAAACTGCCTCACCGACAAGAAGCAAATAGATTTTAGGCTAAACAAAGGATATTATCGTTTTAATTACGCTGTGTTTGTGGTAGTTCGGATTAATTTCATCTGCTACATTTTATTATCCCTCTCAGAAAATAAAAAAAAGATTTGAACTAATGACAAAACAATTTACTTAGTTATTTTTTGTTTTAGTTAGTTATTTAAAATAATTTTGAAAAATGAAAATATATTGCAAGAAACATTAAGAGCGAAATTAAAATCTAAGACTAAGCAAATTTAGTATTTTGGCGAATCAAACTTAAAGCACAAAGTAACTAGCCTGCCTTGAATGAATAAATGGAACTTGAATAATAAGAAAAAGTAACTCAACCTGAAGAAAATTTGATATCCCCATGACTGAATAAATGAAACTTGTCACGCATAGAAATTAAAAGAAATACTAAAGTATATTTTAAAACAAGAAGAAATTATAACAAACAAAAGCGTGGCAAACAGCCTCATAAACCTTTTTCAAACAGTTTGCGGTAACAAAGTGTAAGTAAGGAGTGACTCAGCTCAATAGTAACTAAGACTCTAATGATCGGAATTTTAATATTAATAAATATATTGACATCATATATATGACTCATTAGCTTCATGTCACCCATAAGAGGCAACAAACCTGAAAAATTTTCGAAAGGGGAGAGGATCCTCTAAAAGTAAAATAATCTTAACGTAAATCCCATCATCAAATTCAGCGTATCAGAGAACCTTAGTATAGAGATTCCAAGCTCCTGTCAGCGAAAATGTGGAATTTTGTATTGTTGGTCAGAAGAAAGATCATGTATTCGTGTTTATTTATTGTTTGTTTAGAGGATCGACTCCCAAAACAATATATCAGTGGCGCCCCGAGGGGAGGCGGAAAAGAGGTCGACAAGGAGACCCTGCGACGGCAGTACGACCGCGACCTGAGAAGTGCGGAGCTGTCTCTTCAACCAAAGTGGGAGGATGCCGAGGCTGCAGCTCAGTTCTGAGATGTCTGGCGAGCTTTCGTAGACGCTCTATGAGCCATTCCTGGCTCTGGAGGATCTAAGGTCTAAGTAAGGCTTTTTTAGGTACACTTCCACCGTCTCTGCAGCAGTTTTTCTTACTCTCAGGCTCAGGTAGGTACTCTTCTTTTTTACGTAGCTCTTATCGCAGATTTACTTTACCTTAAACGATCATCAACAGCAGGTTAGAGGTCTCCTGTTTATTAATCAATTCTACTATGGAAATCCATCCCTCTTGATGTCCCTCTATCTCTTTCTGCAAAGGCAGTTTATCACCGGGTCTTTCCAGTTTAGTAATTTTTTCTTACAATCATTAGTGGTGCAGCGATACGCATATATACTATGCACACATTATATTATACTACAGAATTACTGTGTTGACACTCGTTGGGGTAATCGTCAAAAACAAAATCTATTTCTGCGGTCAAATCCGTGGACTGCAAGTATTTTTTTAAAATTTGCGTTTGTGTCTACTATTTTCAAACTGCCTCACCGACAAGATGCAAATAGATTCTAGCCTAAACAAAGGATATTATCGTTTTAGTTACGCTGTGTTTTTGGTAGTTCGGATTAATTTAATCTGCTATATTTTATTATCCCTCTCAGAAAATAAAAAAGGATTTGAACTTATGACAATACAACTTTCATTTAGTTAGTTATTTAAAATAATTTTGAAAAATAAAAAATATGTTGCAAGAAATATTAAGAGCGAAATTAAAATCTAAAACTATGCAATTTTAGTCGTTTGGCGAATCAAACTTAAAGCACAAAGTAACTAGCCTACCTTGAATGAATAAATGGAACTTGAATAATAAGAAAAAGTAAATCAAACTGAACAAAATTATATATCCCCATGACTGAATAAACTTAAAATACTAAACAATAAATGAAACTTGTCAGGCATAGAAATTAAAAAGAATACTAAAGTAAATTTTAAAACAAGCAGATATTATTACAAACAAAAGCGTGGCAAACAGACTAATAAACCTTTTCAAACAGTTTGCGGTAACGAAGTGTAAGTAAGGAGTGACTCAGGTCAATAGTAACTAAGACTCTAAAGACCGGAATTTTAATATCAATAAATATATCAGAAGATTTGGCTTAATATGCTGATTCAGAATATATACGACTCATTAGCTTAATGTCACCCATAAGAGGCAACGAACCTGAGAAAACTGGTCAGATTTTCGAAAGGGAAGAACATCCTCTAAAAGTAAAATAATTATAACGTAAATCCCATCATCAAATTCAGCGTATCAGAGAACCTTGGTATAGAGATTTCAAGCTCCTATCAGCGAAAATGGGGAACTTTGTATTTTTGGTCAGAACAAAGATCATGTATTCGTGTTTATTTATTGTTTGTTTGTTTTTTACCAAGGGGCATCGTGTCGTACCAATGGTCCTAAACAGCGGGAGAGAGCTCATTCGA
>JAQQPU010019281.1:2313-16621 GCA_029168905.1 Artemia sp. Kazakhstan ARC1039
CACCCCCCACAGCCTTATTATTTTTCTTTTTGTGTTCATCAAGGCACTGTGTATGGAAGGTGTTGTCGTAGAAAATTCAGAGGAGGCTAATTAGATTGGAAATTAAAAGCTCTGGTGCTTTTTCAAGATTCAGAAGTAACTGGAGGGCAAGCAGCCCCCTTTCCAAGCCCCTTCTTGCTTCCCCACCGCGATAGACAGCCGATCACAGTTTTGAGATAGTCCTTTTGTTCATCAATGTTAAAATGTCCAATAACTATGCTTCTGACGATGATGTGAACACCCACAGGCCTTGGGGCAAAGACTGTAAGTTATACAATTGGCCCATTGTTTACATATAGAATTTTATTGGAAAAGGGTGCTTGTTTAATCCTGGGTCTCCAAAAAGGCTAAGGGTATGCTAGTAAGCGAAGCTGTCAGGGAATATTGAGGGGAGTGTTGAACTAGAACAAAAACGCTGTATGTGTGCTGGTTGTCAAAAGGGTGTATCTCAGGAACGGCTGAGGTTATTAAGTTGGAACTTTCAGGGCATGATGAGGTGGATGTTCAAGTGACCAAGGCGCAATATGTGCACGCTGCTACTAATATTGCTACTACTACTTCTACTTGGACCGCTGCTTCTACTAGGACTGATACTTCTACTAAGATTAAGGGTATCAAGGGGAAAATTTCAGGGAATGCTATGGGCTAAGTTGAACAAACATTATAACACGGTATATGTATGTAGGTTGTCAAAAGGGTGTATCAGCAATTTCAATGTCTCAATGTCTCAGGAACGGCTTAGAGTATTAAGTTGAAACTTGCAATGCACGTTAAGGGAGATGTTCAACTGACCAAAAGGCAATATGTGCATACTACTACTGCTATTACTGCTACTACTACAACTATAACGTTTACTACTAATACTACTATTATTATGACTACTACTAGGGCTACTACTATTACAGCTACTAATACTGCTACTATTGAACCAATTCAAACGTTTAAGTGCATCCATGGTGTTAAAATTACAGTCGTTTCAGGACTGGTGGGATATCTCAGGATTGGAATAGGGTATTAAGTTGAAACTGTCAGGGAAAGTTCATTGGAATGTAAAACTAAATCGAAACCCACTATATGCATGCAAGTTGTCAAAAGGATGTATCAGAAATATCCCAGGAACGGCTGAGAGGATTAAGTTGAAACTCTCAGGGTTACTATTAATACTACTACCGCTGCTATTACTTTTATGAAACTAAATCGAAAGAATTAAAGTACATCCACGTTGTCAAAATTTCGTAGATACAATGTCTTGGGAAAAAAAAAATATGATATTAAGTAACTTTCATTGATATTTGCGGGAGGCGTAAAACTAAACCAAAAGGTACTATTTATATCCAAATTGTCAAAAGGGCGTATGAACAATATCCCAAGAACAAATAGGGGTGTTATGTTGGAAATTTCAGAGCATGTTATTGGATGTGGAACTCAATCAAAAGACACTATGTGCATCCAAGCAATAACATGTATCTACGCTATCAGCAATATCTCAAGAATGGCTGTGGGTACTAAACTGAAAGTTCCTGGACTACTGGAGCTTCTACTGCTATTTCAGCTACTATTTCTACAACTATTACTTATGCTACTACTACTGCTACAACTACTATTGCTATTGTGACTATTTGTGACTGCAGCTGCGACTGCGATTACTTTTTGCTGTGATGTGGAACTGCGACTACATGCGACTGTAAACTGTAACTACTTGTAACTGCAACTACGACTACTTTCGACTGCTGCTGCTACTATCACTACTACTTTTACTACTCCTACAACTATTACTGCTACTAATACTTATGTTACTACTCCTACTACTACAATACTCATGAACCAAATCAAAAGAGTTTAAATGCATCGGGTTGTCAAAATGGCTTAGATGTAATATCTCAGAAATGGAATAGGGTATTAAGTTGAAACTTTCAAAGAAAGTTGAGGGGATGTAAAACTAAATAAAAATAAACTATTAAAATGCCTTTTGGTTGGTTCAACGTCTCTCTGAATATGTCCTGAAAGTTTAAACTTAATATTCTTAGCTGTTCCTAAGATATTGTTTATATGCTCTTTTGACAACCTCCATGCATACTGGGGGTTTTGATTTAGGTGAAATTTACCCTAAACATTCCCAGAAAATTTTACCCTAATAATATTGGCCTCACTAGTAGCAGTAATCGTAGTAGCAGTAGGAGTAATCGTAGTAACAGTATCAGTAGTATGCACATGGTGCCTTTTTGTTAGTCCAAAATCTGCCTCAGCATACCCTGAATGTTTCAACTTAATACTCCAAGCCATTTCTGAGATATGTGTGGTACCCCGTCTGACAATCTACATGCTCATAGTGTGTTTTGATTTAGTTCAACGTCCCCTTAAACATAACCCGAAAGCTTCATCTTAATGCCCTTAGTTTCATCAATAACAATAGTTGTATTTGTAGCTTTAGCATTCGTAGTAGTGTGGACATATGACCTTTTGTTTTTCCAACATCCCCCTGAACGCACACTGAAAGTTTCAACTTAATGCCCTAGACAGTTCCTGGGGATTTGCTGATGTGTCTTGTTGACAACTTGCATGCACATAGTGTGTTCACAATGCCTTAATATGCCTTAATTCACTATGCCTTAACATCATTCACCTTAATAACCTTAGCTTTAGTAACAGTAGTAGCAATAGTGATAGTAGTAGTAGTAGTAGTATTACTAGTAGTAGATGTAGAGGTAGTAGCATGCAAATATTACCTTTTGTCCAGTTCAACATCCCCCCACGACAAGCCTTGTAAGTTTCAACTTCATACTCTAAGCCGTTCCTAAGATATTAGTGATACGCCGTTTTGACAATTTGTATGCATTAAGTATGTGTTTTGATCTAGTTAAACTCCCGTGTTTTATTTCTCACGTGCCCGTTGGACAACTGGTATGCACATATTGCTTTTTGAATTAGAAGTAGTTGTAGCGTGCACATAATCCCTTTTCGTCAATTGATCATCCCTGTCATCATTCCCTGATAATTCCAACGTAATGCCCTAAGACATTCCTGATATATGCCCTTTTGACAACCTGCATGTGCTGAGTGTGTTTTGATGGAGTTCAACTTCCCCTTCAACATGTCTTGAAATGTTCTCCTTAACATCCTCAACCTTAGCAGTGATCGCAATAGAAATAGTATTTGAAGTAGCAGTAGTAGCAGTGGTGGTGGTAGGAGTAGCTGTAGTAGCAGTAGTGGTAGTATGCACATATTGCCTTTGTGCTAATTGATCATCCCGCTCATCATTCCCTGAAATCTCTCACTTAATAATCTGGGAAGTTATTCATGATATACACCTTTTTGACAAACCGCATAAACATAGTGTTTGCGATTTAGTTCAACACTCTCCTCGATATTACCAGAAAGCTGCACCTGAATGGCCTTGGCTTTTTGGAGACAAAAATTCGAACATGCCCCCCTTTACCAATAACAAATACTATATGTAAACAATGGGCGAATTCTGTAACTTATAGCCCTTATTCTAAGGACTCTGGGGTGTTGTTGTCCCCAGAGACATAGTAATTGGATCTTTTAACTACGCTGAACAAGATGGCTCAGATCTCGAAGATCTGAGATGATGGACAAGAAGATGGACAAGATCTCAAAATTTTGGTCAGATGTCTTTGGGGAAAAGGTGCGTGGGAGGGGGACTGGTTGCCATCCGGTCACTTTTGACTCTTAAAAAGGGCACTAGAATTTTCATTTTCCAGTGGTACCAGCATCTTCTGAAATTTTTCGACACCTCCTTTCCTGCGAAGTGCCTTGATATAAAAGGAAACAGAATATAAATAAAAATACATTGTGCCCATTCCGCAGGCAGCGCTATTGCGCTGCCTATGAAAGTGGAGGCTTGTTTGCTTATATGTAATCACTCTGTCTCCTTGGAATTCTATTCAGACTACTTTGATTATTTCATTAGTTCATTAGAACTAATGAAAAAACTAATGGAATGCTTAGATATTTCATTTTGTTAATTTCTTCCAGATTCTGTTCACATCTTAACATGTGCCTTGATGCTTCTAAACGCAGATCTTCATGGCCGGGCTGGTGGAGCTCTAACCAAGAAAATGACCTGCAGTCAATTCATTAAACGTCTTAGTGGACTTAATGACGGTGATAACTTTCCAGTGGATGTTTTGCGGCAGCTTTATTGCTCCATAAAGGCAAAACCTTTAGAATGGGCTAAGTATGTTCTCTTTTGTTCCTGTTTTCCTTTTGTCCCTTATACCTCAGCTTTGGCTATACCTCAGATTTTTAAGCTTTTTACTCCTATGTTGTCAATTTATTCTCCCGAGTTCTGAAAAACGTACACAACGTGTTCATTTTGTGACGACAGAGCTATGCATTGGTATAAACGGAATTAATTCAAGACAGAATGATGTTTAGTCTCAAGAATTAAAACAGATGACGCTGCATCGTCTGAAATAAATACTCGTATTATTCTATTTATGCCAACAGCTATTGTCATCATAGATGCTTAGTATTATATTCTACGTATTATGAAAAACATTCATCGGTTTCTTCCACACTAACCAGGAAAGTGATTGGGGGGGTGGATCTACCATTTACCAAAATTGGTAAATGTGGGTACTACATTCCAACATAGATTATCGTACGAAGCTTTTAGACCTTAGTGAAGTAAGCCCCGCTTAGAACATGAACTAAGAACTCGCCAAAAATCTATCTCTTCTTATGTGCTAACGTCTTTAGCTTATTATTGATCGGCCATATACTGGCAAAAGAAGACCGCTGTTATGTTTCTCCTCTCTCTGGGAAATATGTTCAACCACGCTGTGACCCACAATGTTGACAACCTTCCCAACCTAAGTCAGGCTAAGGAACAATCACTCGTAATATAGAAAATAAAAAATTCCTTTAATTATGGGTCCACAAAATCTCAACATGAAACTTCAAAAATACATCAGGGAAAACCAGGTTAAGTCGCCTCATTTGCAGGCGAAGGGGATCCGAACGTGTCAGGGAAAAGTTACTATCCTTTGCAGCTCAAGTTGTCAACATTATTGGGATTGAATGAACGGTATTCAATTAAGCCAGCTAACATGGTGACTCATACTGTTCAAAGAGAATTTTTAATGGAATAAGCGAATCTATTACAACATATTTGAAGCTTTAAAAATCAAAGCATTTAAAAGCAATGGAAAAAAGCAAAGCAAAACCCAATTTATATGGAAGGAGAAAAGGAAATTTGTCTAATAATAAAATGGATGGCATGCTATGACATCCAACAGAAGTAAAATAAGGTTATCGTCACTCAAGTTTTTAATACCCTCCTCGATTGGTCTGAAATTTCAAATGCGATAAGTATGTATCTTGGTAGTCCAAAGAGTTGTCTTGAATAGGGCTGCCGCCAGGACGTTATTCATTTAAAATTACATTTATGATGGGTTAAAGTTTACATGTTTCTAATTTCTTTTTTAGTGAGGTTTTAAGGAATGTAAGACTATATAGTTTTAACAAATAAATGCAAAGAAAATGACTGTCAAAACGAGGATTTTAGAGTTTTCAATACCAAAATCTGAATGACCACTTTTGAGCCATCTTTTTGGCACTTTTTGGGGAATTACTTTTGGTAAAATTAGTCTGGGGTTCTGTTACTCAACGCTTGCAAACTTACTGTAGAGATACCATGTTGATCGATAGCTCTGACGAAGGACGTACCTGTAGGTACGCCCAAAATAAAAGTTATTTTAAAACGTGTTATTATAGTTTTACCCTAAACTGCATTTTTCCAATAAGTCTCACTTCTCTCGCAGAAGTTGTTTAAAGAAATCCACAAGAAGTAGAGACTGTATTAATTCCCCTCCCACATTAAATGAATGAAGTAAAAAAAAAAAAAAAAAAAAAAAAATAAAGTTACAGTATACTTAAATCTTTTGAGCTGTTTGTGTTATTATGAGTAAAAATCATTTCCTCGCATATGATTAAAAAAAAAAAATTCTTCTAGTTTTATTTTTTTTTCCTCGAGTACATCTGTCAAAAATTAATCGAAGGGTTTATGTTAATAAAAGGGTTTGATAAAACCAACCATTGTTAATAGGAACTGAAACTTTACAACGCGGAATTTTGGTAACAATGCATGCATCAAAAGAATCTGCCTTTTATCCTTATTCTAAGTAGAAGTAATTGATTTAAAGTTTACCCAATAAGAGTTATTAGCTTCTATTGAACTGGACGGCATCATTTTTGGAAATGCTCGAAACCTCAAATATGAGCTTCATCATGACGAAAATCCTACCATCAAACGCAGCTTGCCTGAGAATCTTAGAGCCAAAATTTCAATCCCTTTTCTACCAAAATATAAGTTTTTTTTTTTTTTTTTTTTTTTTTTTTTTTTTTTTTTTTTTTTTTTTATGCGTGGCAACGACATACCTTTTTAACTAATTCGTGGTTAAAGAGGTATTTAACTAAAACTCATATCTCATAAACTATAGTTGTTGTTTTTAAACAACAACTATAGTTTAGGTCACAACTATATTTTTAAGTCCAGTATTATAATTCACGCAACAAACATAAGAGGATTTAAAGATCTTTTACCTTATCCGATTTTAATTATTTGGGCCTAGGTTATATGTAAAGATTTTAAATAAAACTATTGTTTCACTATGCAAGAATTTCATATCATTAGACAGCTTGAACATGCACAATAGTATGTAGAAGTTACACAACCTTATGTATTTCTGCATAAATGATCATAAAGACTTGTTTAAAACAACAGCTATAGTTTACGAAATATGAGTTTCTTTCGTTTCTCTTTTTTTTTCTCAATTTTTATGTACGTGTTAATTTGTTTAAGCCAGTTTTTTTTATTTTATTTTTTTATTTTTTTTATATTGTTTCCTGTCCTAGATCTAAAGCTGAAAAATTCGGACTTTTATTATTATGTGTACAAAAAAGTCTTTTTTTTTTGCAAAGCTCTTGTTCAGCGTCTTGTTCAAAGTTTTGCCCGTTTTAAATATTTTAATTTCAATTGTAAATGAAAATGCGGTGTGGTCTAAGAAATTATTCAATTGGTTTCCAGAAACGAAGTATACGGATTAGACAAAGCATTGTTTTTGTCCTTCAAGACGTGAAAATGAAGGTCAATTAACTTGTCAACAAAGAATTATTTCTCTTTCCTCTTCTTCAAGTTTTTTGGTTATTTTCTACAAGATTTTAAATTGGTTTGAAGGTGCATTTCAGTCTTCATAAAATGAACCTCCTCCTAGGAATTAAGTTCTTGAAGGGTACTTCGCTGCTATACTTGGTTGTTGCATTGTTAATTACACAGGAATCCTTTTCGCCTATCCATGTTAATATTCATCAGAAAATAGTTGAAATTACCAAATTTTACATTGCAGAACATTTCCCTTGTCCTCGGTTTTGTAACAAACTTGTGAAATCTAAGTTCTATTATTGGAGAAGTTCGTTTAATCTTGTTATAATCAAGTTACTGCCTTGTTAGGCAGTCAAGTCACTTCTTTACCTCTGGGGCCCATGTAAAAAAAAAACTGATGAAAAGCCTAGGAACTATTTTGGAAAGTTAATTGATACAATAATAAGACTTATTTTGCTTGTTGTAAATTTATGTTATTAACACATGAATCCTGTTCAATATAAAACCGCATATGATGCAAAAAATAGATATAGTTCAAAATATAACAAATAGAGTAGTAAGATTAAGACGAATTCTTTTGAGGGATGCATGTGTGGCTTGATAAGTAAGTTAATACTTTGGGAGTGTATAAGTGGATTTTTGCAAAGCTAGGGTCCGTCACCCCGGTTGAAAATGAGTTTCTAGGCCTGATTTTGAATTTTTCCAAAAATAGATTAGTGGCTTCTCTCAAACTCATTTTTCTAGAGCTAGGTAACTACAGTTTTATAAATGGCTCTATCCCCAGGCCAACTTAAGACATGGGTAGATGTTCACATTTTGTTTCTCCATTTCTACCCCATTTCCAAGGTTAGACAGTTAAGGATAGTTAAGACGTGCTTTAGAAAAATAATGATAAACAAGAAATAACTGTGTTTAGAGTATGTATCTCTTGATCTAAAAGTTGTAACAATGTGGTTCACAGTTCTACAGCTAGATTCAAGTCAAATTTAAAAGTGTTTTCTTAAAGTTTGGACTTATTTCCATAGAAATATTCAAGCCTTTCAAGTAGGGAATGAGTAGAGTTAGAACCTTCAAAACACCTCCGTCGACCCTATCTGGGGCTTTAGATGAGTTTTTCTAGCCCAGGAAAATTCAGTGTCACAGAATTAAGGAATGGAAGTAGGCAACGGGGCCACTTCCTTCCATAATTTGGGCTGACATTGCTACTAATTATTAGGTTGATGTTGTTCATAAAATCTTATATAGTCAGGAAGCCCTCGAAAGAAGCTTTGACATTTAAGGTTCAAATTGATGTGCAGGCAGTCGAAGGTCTGGGTATGCAGCTTGATGCAATCAACCATGTTTAATAAATATCAACGCTACATGGTCGAAGATTGGGCGCAACGTCCTTATTTTTCAAACTCCCTAAAAAACCACCTAAACTGGCAAAAATTCCTCTTAAAATCAATAAAATTGTCAAATGGCTCCAAAATTGTTGTTATTCGTGGTTTCTTTGATGGTATAAAGCGTATCATGTTTTAAAACAGAATGTCCATGACCTTAGCCATCCATGAACTTAGCAAGGAAAAAAGCCGAATGAAAAGTAAAAAAAAAAGATCAAAGTGGGCAATCCCCCATCTTTGGTGACCCCCCTCCCAGCTGCGACGCTCAGGCCAGCTGAACCGGTCCTCCTCCCCCCTTAGGAAAGGCTCTGATTCCATTCTATGGGAAATTCTCATTCCCTGGTTACCGAAGCCTGCTAATTACGGTGTCTTGTAAAAGGGTTCTAGGTTGGTAGTGGGAAGGGAACTTGGCTTTGGTGTCCGTATTTTGATAGGCTTCATCCCTTTCTATGTGTTTTTACGCTTGCTACTGTATTATAAATGAGGCTGGGCTTTATCCGAAAAGTGTCTCTCCAAACTGTTTGGGTCCATCCTAAGCACTGGATCAGCTTGTGTATACCAGAGGCATGGGTCCAAAGCCAAAGGCATGCTCCGAAGTCCGTTTGTACTGTAGGGGTGAAAGACAAGGTCTTTTACACTTGCAACAGACTTGTAACCATTTGCCCTTGGGTGAAATTAACTATTGAAAAGAACATGAGTTTTAAATCTGGAAGCCTAATGAACTGTGCAAGATTCTTCTTTTATCACTCATGGCATTTTCTAACTATTAGACTTGCACACTTATGTGTCATTTGTGTTTACGAGAAATGATCATGTAATTTATCTATGTATGATTGAAAAAGCAAGTTAACTTTAAACTTCACATAAATTCTTCATAGGCTACTTTATTAAAAAAAGAAAGAGATGAAAAGTGGATTTTAGAATGGATCTAGTTGAGTTGGTTTCTAAAAGAATAATTTTATATTTGACGCCCGAAAGAGATTATGGCATTTTGTCATGTTCATCCTTTTCTTGTCTTGTTGACACACAAAGCCAAAGAGTCAACCAAGTGCTTTGACGTTCTAACCTATAATAATCTAAAAATGCGGACTTATCCAAATTAGGTCCTGAAATACTCTTCACTGTCCTTTGAAAACCACCTTTTTTTTAGGTCATGTTTTATTATGTAGTAGATAATAGAAAGGTTCCCTATATTCAAGTATTTCAGACTTAAAGTAAACGCTCCCAACATGACAATAAAATTTCGTGTAAAAAATCAGGCATTTGAATAGCCAGAACGAAGTAAAATGTAAAACTTGATGTTTCCACCAAAACATAATTATTTTTTGAATAAAGAAAGGTAGAGATACATCAACTTGCGTAGAAAAAAAAAACGTTCGAGCCATCACAGTCCAAAATCCAGAAATGCGCTTTCACTCTATTTTGCGTTAGCAGTAACACTACCATGAAAAAAAATTTCCTTCGAATAACAAAAAGTTTATTCTGGAAATCTCTGCTAGTCGATTTATCTTCTTTATGTTTACAATTGCCTACTTTCACTTTAAGTCCCAGAAGAGTTGGGCAACTCTGGAAATCATTCTTGGACGTCTTTTCAAAGGATTAAGTGTTTTCATGGTCAGGATTTAGCCATATGTCTGTGAAATCTATTGCTTGTGAAAACAGTAGCCTTTTATATTAGATTCGTCTCATTACGTTTTCAGATAATGGTGTTAAGCACGTGACAAGGAAACAAGGAAAAGGTTACATCAACCTAAGATCAGTTTTTTTTACAATGTTTAGCTTGTGCTTGAAAACAGAAGTTAGAATTGGGTTTAACAAAATAACTAGCAGTCAAACAGTCCGTTGTAATGAGCTGTAAGTAAGGACTTTTTTGTGAGTAGGCAGGGTGGCAGCGGAGTGCACTTGGCACTTCGACGATAAATCACATCAGTCTAGTTTTTGTCAAGAATAAAATAACTCATTGATAATTTATTGTGCCCCCCACTGGCATTGTGCGCCCCTAGGTACGGGCCTAGTGGGCCTATTGATAAATCTAGGCCTTGCTGCAGCTCCTGTCACTAAGGGTAAAACGGTATAATATTAAAAACTAACAGAAATTAAATCTCACAAATTAGAGAAGCGAAATTAAAATTTAAAACGAGCGTCGGTTATTCTGTATATAAGAGGGGATGTCCCCTTCTCAATCCTCGCTTCTTATTCTTAAGTTTCACTTTTTGTTAAAGTTTCCCCAATGCTTTAAGAACGACTGCTCGAGAACAAGGGTGACTGGAAAGGAATAGAAATTGTTTTTATGCTTCATACCTCAAGAATGGAAGAGCCGATTGCTTTGCATTCCTAACTACTACAATTTCAGCTCAACTGGTTTTAAAGGCAATCTGTTGCGCATTTATTGCACTCATATATCCTGTCATAAATCATTAGCGGAAAGAGCAAGGTGTTAAGGAGAGGACTTAATTAATTTAATGTGTTATGTCGAAAGAGTTTTCTTTCCCAATCATATGTCCTGTCCCCCTCCCCCCCGTCTCCGTCAAACGATTCACTTGTGATTATTTATTCTTTAGCTCCAAATCTATTCTGTGTCATTCCATCGAGTTCTGTGTTGAGCTCCCTTGTGGAATAGTGCTATTGATCCAATCTTACCTTCAACTCCTAGTTCCTTGAAAATCCTACCTCATGCTCTTACGACCATCAGCATATTCTTGTATTTGTGAGATCTGAGGCACAAAGTCTTATTTAAAAAGGTTTTCCGGAGAAAAGTAAAGAAATATAAAAGGAGCAGAAATAGTCATAATAGACGTCAAATTTAAAACTAACAGAGATTAATATGAATGAACTAGTGAAACCTAAAGCGAATGGAAACTAGATTTAAGTGGCTTTTGCAATATGAATTGTTGCTGCAACATTTTTGTCGGCTTGGCCAACAATGCTGTTGATAATACAGCACTCCAGTTTTGTTCGCATCGCTTTTATTTGAACTCTCTATTTGTACACCTCTCGAAACCTTTAAATGTTTTTTTTCTCCTTTTTCTTTTGTTTATCGGATCAACCTATTTTGCCCCCCCCCCTAAAAAACGCCTGGATCCGCCCCTGCTACCCCTAAGTATAGAATAACAGTGTTTACGTTTGATTCATTAATAGTACATAAGTAGAGAAGCTGACTTTACTACAGCTAGGTTCTGATCCACAGATATAAAGTTCCAAGGCGTTATGAGAAATGTTTGGTCAGATTGGGCGTTGCCAGTGTAGAATTACTTATTCCAATATGCTAAGAAAGTTTTTTCTAGTGATGACAGCTATGAGGACGCAGCAAGAGGACAACAACTTCAAACACAGAACAAATTGCTTGCAATATCAGCAAATCCTTATTTGGATATGCCTAATCCTGGCCAAGGAAATGAGTTTAAGCGAGGGTATATTATGAGGAAATGCTGTCATGATCCTGGAGGAAAACGAAGTAAGCTTGAATTCTTAGTTATTTTATTAATTGGCACTAGATAGCTCTGGTAAATTTTTTTTCTATTGTAATAAACCAGTTTGAGTCTCTTCGAGTCCCAACCCTTTTTGAGCAACCAAAATGAAGTTTTGCTGTAAAAACCTTAGGAACAAATACAGATAAAAAATTATTGAACTGCTATTTGTATGCTTGTTAGTGCTGGGTGCTTCTGTTTAATTGAACAGCCCTTGCCCTTCTTTTTCTTGGCCCTTGCCCTTGTCTTCTTTTCTTGGTTTTTACGCCTAGGGCCATAGGAGCCAATTCGCTGAAATTTAGGGTGAAGGGAGGGAGGCCAAATTTATTTTTCAAATACGAGGGGAGGGTATTTTTTTTAATGAAAATACAAAATGATATTATTTTTTTAAATGTGGGGGGGGGATTGCGGCCAGCAAGGATAAATACTCGAGACGATGGCAACAATAACTCAGCATTGTGAAAAACAAATATTCTTATAAGTTTAATTTGATAACTCATGCAAAACAAAAAGTATTTCTAGTATGATAGATTTGGGAGTCACTCTAGGTGCTAAAACGGGAAAATAAATGAGCGACAACAATATGAAGAAAAAAGTAAGTTAGTTTATTCCAGCATAAGATATAAAGTCATCTTTGAAAGATTTCCTTTTAATGAAGATGTACTTCAATGAACTTAAAAATTTTTTGAAAGTCGGGATTGAAAATCAACAAAATGTATCCGCCTACATAATCGGTTATGTCCGTGACCTCGGCCAGTTACTGATCTTCAGCTGTGAAAATAATCGTTGAACTTTATACAACAGGTACCTGAAGTCTCATGCTTTATCGAGTCTCGTTACTCTGTCAGTATGTTTCATTAAAAGGTTGGCGAATTTTGTACCTAGTTTTAGAAAGTCTACCATGCTTTATCTCACGGCTGGAGATCGAGCCGAGACTTTCAGCACTCCTCCCCCCCCCCCCCCCCCCCCCCCGGTAGAGTAATTGAAATTCAGATTTTTCAATGGAGGTTATGGGGCAACAAATAATTTTTCTGTGGTCCTCACAAATCAGTATATGCTATGGCTTTAGTTTTTATACATGCCGTCTGACAGGCCCTTTTGCCAGTTTGTTACATAACCGAAAACTAGAATTTTCTGTTCTTGCAATCAGTAATCTATATTATGTAATTGGCCAGAAGTATAAAAAATAGAAAGACGTATAAGTGAATCATAAGAATAATGTAGGCATACTGCTCGTTCTCGTTACCTGATGAAGGTAAAGAACTGTTTCTTTCGGTGAAAAATTCTTCTTGAGGGGCAGTAAACCTAATGAGTTTAATAGTAAAAGATTTACCTGCGCATTTACAAATTAAACGAAACAAAAGTCAAATTCCCTGGGAAACCATTGAAATATTTTGATAGACCCAGGGCCCCCCATTGGGACTTGTTCATTGTCTTGGGTATTTTGCAATTTCTCATAGGCTACTGGCCTAATTTGGTTTTTGTGTGTGCTCCCTTTTAATTAGATTCTTTGGATCTTATTGAATGCCACAGCAAATCTATGACTCAGTTTTCCAATAATTTGAGGTATATCTGAATAATTTCAACATTTTTGTTGTTCTCATTGTACCCCTTTACTCATACCCTCAATTTTTTTGTTCAAGGAACACTAAGCTTTTTTGTTTGAACCATATAGTGACCTAGTTTATTATTAAGCAATTATTTTTCAAACTGAGACGGTATCCTATCAAGGTGATATCCAGAGGGGGGGGGATAGGGAAGTATTACATTTAAATGATAATATGTCGATTTTTTTATTGAAAGCAGGGATGCCAAAAAGTTGATTATTTTTTTAATTTAAAGCAGAGACGGTATCCTATCATGGTGGTATCCAGAGGGGGGGGGGGGTAGGGAGCTATCATATTTAAATGATAATACCTCGATTTTTTTTGAAAGCAGGGATGCCAATAAGTTAATTATTTTTTTTTTTAATTTAAAGCAGAGATGGTATCCTATCAGGATGGTACCCAGAGGGGCGGGGCATAGGGACTTATTATAACTAAGTGATATTACCTTGAATTTTTTTTTTATTGAAAGCAGGAATGCCAAAAAGTTTTTTTTTTTAAATTTAAAGTAGAGACGGTATTCTATCAGGGTGGTCTCCAGAGGGGGAAGGTTAGGGAGGTATTATATTTAAATGATAATATCTCAAATTTATTTATTTTTTAAATCAGGGATTCCAAAAAGTTAATTGTTTTTTTAATTTAAAGCATTGACGGTATCCTATTAAGGTAGTATCCAGAGGGGGGGGGGGG